>JADDOH010004657.1:0-99327 GCA_016648135.1 Agrypnia vestita
CAAATATCGCGCGTTGGGGAGATGATAAAACATTACTTTTCGTGACTTATTATAGGAATCACGAATGTCTGTGGAATACTCGGTCATCGCTATGTAAAAATAATATAGCAAGAAATAATGTTTATGAAACTTCATTAAAAGATATGAATGATTCAAATGTCACAATAAAAATTTTAAAAACTAAAATCAAAAATATTTTGATTTATTGGTACACTTGAATTTTCTATTTCAGTTTGTAGTTTCCATTTTGGACAAGAGCGTATCTATTCTATGACAAGAGCATGCCAGTAATAATGCATGCTAATAATGAGCAAGTGTGTACAGTTGTTAGGGCTTGCTAGTTTTGAGCATGCTAATGAGCATGCCAGTAATAAGCATGTGTATCTGTACCTTAACACATACTTGAGTTAAAGAGGGGGAGATAGGGTGGAAGGGTGTATGTTTAGGTACAATGTGCAATACAACCATACAAATTAGCAAGCTTAATATAACATGCAACCTTGTGATCTTGAGTCAGCAATATACTTGTTTTTATTTAACTTTTTATTTAATGTTACATGAATTTTTTACGTATATACATACGACCTTGTAACATTGTGTGTTGTTTATAAATAAAATATTTGTTCTTCAAAAAAATATTTTTTCCTCAATAACAATTAATAATAAAGTAAATAAACACGTACGCAACATATAATATTCTTATGCAGTGAAACCCCGTTAATTCGAACTCCGGTAATTCGAAATTCGCCGTGATTCGAAATTTTCGAATCAAAATGTTAATTTCATAATAGATTGACCCCGATAATTCGAGAACCCCGGTCATTCGTGATTCGAAATTATTTTAGTCCTTTGCGCCATTTTAGGCCAAATAAATCGATTTTTTTTCGAAATTTGAGGAAATTGAAAAAATATTTATATTTTTTTCGCTAGTGAAAACAATAATATAGAGTAATTTAGTAATATAAACGTCGCGATCCATGTATAAGCCTAATAAAATTTTCATTTTCGATATGAAATACGCAAAAATACACACTTTTTTACAAATCTAATAACGTTTTTCACAAAATGAATGGCTTTTTTCATGAGTATTACGATTTAAGCAATCGCATCGCGATTTTTTTTTTATACTTGATTTTCGAATTAAAGGGGTACTGCGTAGTTCAAAATGTTTTTTAGGTCCCTTAAATTTCAAATTAACGAGGTTCTACTGGGTATTCATATTTATAAAAAAATAATTACGATTACCAAGTATTCAATTAAGCTGACTACAGCTTGATAACTCTAGCTCGGGCAAAGCCGGGAATGTATTCTAGTGTATAATCTGATAATATCTATTTATATAATTGAACTATTATTTAAAAAAAAACATTAAAAAATTTCTTTACTGACCCCAAAAATTACATAGATTTCATATGTGTATTCGTGAAAGCGAAGAATATTTCATATTTAGAAAACCATTTTTTATTATACTCCAACTCTTAACTTTTAGGCTCATTATTATTTGAGCCACCTGATAGCGTAGAGAATTATACTTTTTTGTAGGTACCTCATTTCATACACCTTATCATTATTTATGACATCTGGTAGAGTTAGTGACGGACGTTACATAGAGAATCATATATCTTGATTAATGAGTAATACCAATGACATATGCGATATAATAATGGATGCACTTATTAATTTTAATTTTCATTAAACTAAATTATTAAAAAATCTTAATACTTAAAAAAAGACATACCTAAAGTCATTCTTTCTCATTTTATTTAATAACAATTTTGAAATTATACTAATTTTGAAAACGGAATTCGATCAGTTATCATACTAATTTTGAAAACGGTATGAAAGGTAGATTAGTGCCTATTTTATGAGTCGAAAATGTTTAAACAACAATGTATCTATATTAATAGCTGTGGTGATGAGCGACTTCACAGTAGGTATGTATTTTGTTCAATATTTCTGACTTATCTTCTGTTAAACGTTGTATTATCATTAAAGTAACATATTATATCGAATATTAAAAATTCATTCGCTTTAATTAATACAAGTCAAACAAAATTATGAAAATCTTGCAAAAATTTTCACAAGAATTTTTTCGCAAGGTTTTAATCATTTTATTTGAGTTTTATTAAAGCGAATGAATATTAATATTCGACACAAATTACTTTTGTGACAGTCAACGGTTTACAGAAGAAAAAACAGAAATATTGAAAAAAATGCAAAATTTTAAGTCACTTTTCAACTATTAATATTAGGACATTGAACATTTTCTACTTATAATTATTTTGGCAAGTTTCTTCCAAAGATGACCAACTCTCTCAGTCTTCAACTGTTCTTATCTCTGTTCCCACCACACTTTTGAAATCGGCTTTTTTTCTTCGTCAGCCATCGACTGTTCGTGTATCCAGCCTATTATTATCAGGTAATATTTTTGGGCAATGTCTCGGATAACACACGATTTGAATATGATTTTGTGAGTATTGCAAACATCTGGGAAAATTCTTCAAGACTAATAATATATCGGTCTAAATGCCAAAATAATTAAAAATATAACGCCTCCATAATTGACGAAATTTATGTAAACGTATTTTTTTACTGATTTTAGAGCCAGAATGGAGATTTTAATATTTATATTTTTTTGAAAAAATGATTCTAAAACATACAAACATGTTTTCAATAATACTTATCGATTATAAAATGATCACTACTTGCCAGATTATCATTCTCAAACACGTCGCCCTCTATTTTATTAAATTGCATAGTGGCAGTTTTGTTTCTATACCCGTCAAATGAACGAACTAACAAAGAACTAATAGGGATATCATAATAGGATTTTGAGTCTGTCTTTCAGCGATACAGTGCAAAATTATGGTATACATTTAACTGGGTTGATTTTCGTCGCAATAAATCAAAATTTTCGTTAACTTTTAACTCCATACAAACTAAATTTCCACGGACATAAAAGTTGCCATCTACAGAGATTATTATCATCATTTACAATCATTCAATCAACACAGGTAAGGTAGGACATACGAATTTCGAGAGTAGGTAAGTTTTTTTTGTCGTTCGTATTAATAAATAATTTAGGCGAGAAAAACTTAATTGGATAATACTATTTATGTTCCCCGAGTGACGCATGAATTATTTTGCATAATCAACCCACGGATAAAACCAAATTATTGGAAATACGATCAGATACAGAAGCATTTGAATGTTGATGACAAATTGTTTTATAAATGGTGAAGGATATAATAATAATTGTCAATGACTCGACAAACTAATTAACATAATAAGCAAAAAAATCTTACATTGATTCTTACAGAAATCAATATTAACTAAATATATTTCCAACTAGAGATAATATGTATAATAAATATAAAAAAATTATCGATTACACATAATTTACCATTTTTCTACGAACTCGAATAACAAAGTGACATAGGTAAGTAGGTAGGTACCTACTCAAAATATCTTTACCAATTGTCTTTGAAAATGATTTCGTCTTACTATACAAAAATCGAATTATATTCAAAATTCAAGATTAATCGGATATAATGGGCAACAAAAAAATAAAAATATTTTGCATGGGTAATTTTTAAACATTAGATTCGAATGGGTATTTGTACCTACCTACACTGAAAGCAAAGCAATTCAAAATAGATCTGTAACCAGTAGTATGAAAAAATAATGGTGATAATAATATATTTAATTAAAAGAGACAGAAATGTATTCCTACCTTGTCTATTGTACGTATCCTCACAGTAAAACAATCACACAACACTTTATAATTAATATTTTGAAATGTTTGACGGAGTTCCGTAATTTTTAAACGCACGAGAATAAACAAAATGGGAGGCCATTCATTCTCCGTCTCATCAAATTTAAATTTAGAACAAACAGCGCGCGATCGCCAACGGCCAGCGAGAATAATAGCTGGCGACTAGACTCAACTTCACTCAAAACTAAGTAACACGATGATTTTGATTGTCCCGAAATAGACCGAATCACGTCGCTTATTTGCAAATTATCCTAGATTCTTCGAAAGGATTGTTTTTATCATTCGCGAAGAGCTTATCTCAAGTTTTAACCCGAATTAAAACCGATTTTCGGAGGCCGACGCGACAGCGATTGCCGTAATTTAAACTCTGTACGATATTGCATAGATAATGTAAACGTGTGGTCAAAGTTATCCGTTGGGCCGTTTGTAGGACAAGCGGGCGACCGCTTTCGCGTCAATGACACGACTGGAAAGCCGCTTGTCGGTCGTCGGCAAAGTTTTGACAATATGGAAACGGCGCGGCGGCCAGAGGCATCGATGTATTTCCGAGTTATTTGCATCCACAGATCCGCGTGCTAGTGGCGGGTTCACACGAGACGCTCTCGCGCTCGCAATGGTAAAATTGTTACGTTCGGCAGCTAACTTTGACGCTGCACATATTTATTTATTGTAATGCCTTATACAGGGTTATTTGGAAAACATTAATAACCTCGCAGGACTATATTCCTGCCCTGAATATGAGTCGAAAATGTTCAAGCTATCATGACCTAATATCAATAGTTATGGAGATATGCGACATCAAAGTTTGCGTTTTTTTCAATATTTCTGACTTATTTTTTGTAAAACGTTAGACTATCATAACAGTAACTCATATCGATTACGAAAAATTCATTCGTTTCAATACAAGTTCAATAAAATGATAAAAACCCTGAAAAAATTCAATTGGAATATCGAAGATTTTTATTTTTTTATTTGACTTAAATTAAAGGGAATGAATTTTTCGTATTCGATATAAGTTACTGTTATGATAGTCCAACGTTTTACAAAAAATAAGTGAGTTATATTGGAGAAAAAAAAATGCAAACTTCGATATTGCATAACTCCATAACTATTAATATTAGGTTATGTTTGCTTAAACATTTTCGACTCATAATCAAGGCAGGAATATAGTCCTGCGAGGTTATTAATGTTTTCCAAAGATCCCTGTATAACTCTCAACTTGGGGTAATTAATCTATTTTACTCGGTTACGTTGATCGCTTCTATAATCATTAAATTAAGGAATATCAATATTATTGTTACAAGAAATTATTATCACACTTTTTATCACATCACTAAAATAGCATTGTAAATGTTTTATCTATCGTTTTCATTTCCCTGGTATCCCCGTACAGTCTGGTGTTTTGTATGGACGCTCGACGCCTTCAGAACAGAATGGACGCTCGACGTCGTCATATACCTACTGCGAGCTCCATGGATTACGAGATGAACGAATGACTTTGCGCCGTGTAACATAGCCGACACAGCCATCACAGTTTTGTTTACGTTAACATAAACAAACTGCGGTGCCCGTAAGCCAACGGGAATAAAGGAAGTCGTGCTAGGGAGAAGCTCGTTGTGTTCAAGCAGAAAAAACGATCACAAAACGACTTCGAGAGAGATTTTTCATTATTTTGGGATAGACAGCTTAACTTAAATAATGAAATAAAATAATGATGATACTGAAACACAATTATAGTCATTTTTCTCCAAATGGCTGACGTGTTTAATATGTTCTTTGCAGATAAGATAAAGTATTCGTGGAATACTGCGGTAGAGCGCTTGTTTACTAGCATATTTAAAAATTATCTTACCCAGGGCACCAAACCCGAACCGGCTGCTTCATCCGTATTACTAGGGGGCCAAAAAGATGCTATAAATATATACTAGGGCTTAGCAAAGACGCGAACCAATCTTCTGTGTATAGTTTTCTGGGATATTCTGCCGTGTATGTGTGACCTCTCTGGCCGATGTTTCGGATCCCATTGCAGGGTCCGTCATCAAGGTTGATGGGCCCTGCAATGGGATCCGAAACGTCGGCCAGAGAGGTCACATATACACGGCAGAATATCCCAGAAAACTATACACAGAAGATTCTGAAAGGCCGTGAAATCCTGAGAACATTTTTTACGCGAACCAATGTTCTATTATATACAACATGTCACGTAATTAACGTTAACCCTGAGAATAGTTTGTTAAGAATCGGCTACTGGTCTAAAATGTTCAAGCAACCAAAAAGTTCAAAAATTCATTCAAAAAAATACAACTAAAATAAAATGCTAAAAATATTACAAAAATTGAAAAAAGTTTTTTTTTACAAGGTTTTTATCATTTTATTTAAGTTGTATTGAAGCAAATGTATTTTTCATAATCGATATAAGTTACTGTAATGATAGTTCAACTTTTTGCAAAAAAGAAGTCAGAAATATTGAAAAAAAATGCAAACTTTGATATTGCATATCTCCACAACTACTGATATTAGATCATAGTTGCTTGAACATTTTAGACCAGTAGCCGATTCTTAACAAAGTACTTTCAGGGTTTGCGTTAATTACGTACATGTTGTATACTAAGAAATCCATTTATGTAACAATTTAAATGTAACAGTTTAAAATCATTTTACAGCATGTTCGTGTTCGTAAAGCGTCAGTGTGAACACGCTTTTGTGCTCGAGGCAGCTATTTTGTGCATTTTTTACTAAGACCGGGTCGCGCTAAAGCTGTGTTTATAATATTCCCGTTTAGCCTCGATGTGTCTGCACGACCCAACAGTTACGAGCATTTACTTGTAATACGGCGTGATTTACATTTCTTTAACCTAATTAAAACTGCTGCTAATTATACCAATACGATGGAGAAATTTGTACTCTACCACGACACAGATTAAAGAACTTTATTCAATTTATGTTCGAAATCTAAATTAGGTCATTAGTAATACACAAAATTATTAAACTTAATTATTAGTACCTATCATAAAAACGTTTATTCTATTTAAGGAGGCAAATGCATTTCGTCGTTTTTTTTATGAAAATGTGGGTTCTTATATCAGAATGTATATAATTTATATCAGAATGTATATTCTAGACTGCATTTTTTAAGGCAATAACTTAGATAACCTTTGTTCTTATATAAAAGTGATAAACTGAACTAGCTGGGTTGATTCTCGACTTGTTTTCCCCGAAAATTACTTTTCAGACACTCGAAAATTTCCGCTTTTCTGAATAGTAACAAAAAGGAGGAATTTTTATTGAGCATAATGACGTAATTCATCATTGTGATATATTTATTTATTAATATATTTACTGTCAATTTATCTACTAAATAAACATATTGTGGCGGAATGGCATGCTAAAAAGTATTTACGCACAGTCAAAATATTCTGTAACATGTCATAATACTATCAAAACATCTAGAACAGCCTATAACAATCTAGGGTGATCTACAACCTTTGGGAAACGCCAGAAACGCCTGGTACAACCGAAAAGCAACGAGGACCTTCTCTTAAACACTAGAATAATCTAGAAAATATGAAAATACCAGCATATTCGGGTATAAATACGGCGCCAGCCGCGGTTCAAGAGGTTATTAATTTCTTCTCCCACAGCGTCCTGATGTAAAATTATTGCAAAATTGTCATTGTTGCGTTGGACTCGTATTTATATATTGACGTTTGACGGATATAGGTATAGGTATAGATGGGTAAAAGTTTTATAGGTATAGGTTTGTTTTATAGCTATAGATGTCATGTCTCGCGTCGCATTGTCACGTTGTCTCCCTCTGTTAAGTATAAACCGAAAGAAACAAAAACCTACGTATCGTTTATTTTTATTCTCGTCTATTAAGTGTTGGGATAACAATCTTAAGATCCCAATATTGCTATTTTCAGAATACGGCCAAATATGATATTATTTAGATGACATTATGTTATACCACCAACCACCATACACAAAAAGTATGGGCACGTCATGCCTGTGTTTATGCTAAACTAGACAAAATAAAATTTAAAAAATCTATTACTATTTGGTACTTTCTATTATTAAATACTAGCTGTTCGTACTCGGCGTTGCACGGGTTAAGGATTTAGTTGAAAACAATTTGTGGGGGGAAACAAACGTTCCATCGTTTTTCAAAACCTCTAATTAAACAATATTTCCATTAAATCAAGACTGGGATGGATAGGATGTCTAGGGAAGAAATATGGCCTATTTTTTCCGTCGGGAATATGTATGCAAAACTTGGGTCCAATTGGTGAAGCGTGTAGATTTATACATAAAATATATCTGGGGGAAGGGACGGGTTAGAGGGGGAATGGGAAATGTTGCCTATATTACCCGACTGGTCCTAAAGAATAAGTTTGCAAATTTTAGAATAAGTATATAAAATTTGGATCAGATCGGTCAAACGGTACAGATTTGCTTGAAAAATATATCAGCGGGAGGAGGAAGGCGGTAAACTTGGAGAGGGAAATGTCATCTATGTCACCAGGTCCTAAATAATAAGTATACAAAATTTGAGTCCGATCGGTAGAACGATACAGACTTGTATTGAAAATATATCATGGGGAGGGAAGGTATAAAAGGTAAAAGGAGGAGGGAAATCTCGGTGTAGATGTGTATAGAGAAGAGATAGACATTGAGTTTTATAGGTATAGATATTATGACTATTTAGACAGTTGTATATTAATTATTATTACTATTTTAATACCGTAATTCTCGTTTATTATCAGTATTTCATTACATTACTTTAAGTAGGTACTTTAATGTTGCCTTCTGGTAAGCGTTTTCTGGGATACTTTGCCTTGTTTATATGACCTTTCTTCGTACCCTGCAATGGGATCCTAAACGTTGGTTGACTAGGAAGGTCGCTTACACATGATAGAATATTAAAAAGAACTGTAATCAGAAAACTCTTAATGGTCATAAAAACCTCACAACTTTTTTAATAATATTGTTTTTTATACATTGTCATACATATCCTTATGTGATTTAGTATGTTTCTAATAAAATGCTTTACAACAAGCAAACGAAATAATTAACGGTAACAGCTTACTGACCTATGCTGTTGCTCTCGGCGTATCTAGAGCGCGGACATCTTGAGACCTAAGACCTAACAACGCGACCTTGTTTTTTTTATTTCTGTAATTGCATTGGTTTCAGAGTTTACCGTTTTCTGAGGTCATCCGTGTTAATTTACCATGGTATGAATTTAATAGGAGCACCGTTCTTTCATTTCCACCAAAAGAGTGCTGAGATGGTTTGGTCATGTGGAACGTATGAACGAGGAAAGAATGGTTAAGAAAATATACGAGGCGAATGTTGAAGGCAACAGGAATAGAGGGAATAGAGAGACCTGGCACGATCGGATACTACAAGTATTTGAGGATGGCCCTGTTAAAAACCTCAAAAACCGTAGAACTTGTATGAGAAGATGTATGAATGTAGCTGAAGCAAAAGTGGTGTGTCAAGATAGAAGAATTTGGCTTCTATCCTCTCTGCCTACTCCTGCGAAAAAACGGCGTGATGGTTAGTTAGTTAGTTAGTTAATAAATATCACTCCTGAATGGCAAAAATACGTATGTAGGTGCTTTTTTATTTATTATCTATCGCTTTACTCTTGTCTAACGCTTGTTTATGTTCAATCATGTGGGTCCACAGTTTGCTACTTTCTATGACATCGTATTGTGTCACAATAACGTCTGCGCAGCGGGCCTGTCATCTCTTATAACGTCGTTTAGCGAAACTTCGAGAACGATCGACTGGCTTCTCCACGTTTCTAGTGATTTCCAATTTATTGTAAAACATGTAAAACTTCGTTAGTGTGGGTAAAATATATCTTTATTCTGTGGGTACAATGCGTAACACGCGCATTGTTTCGTTGTTCGCAGGACTTTGAAGCTGAAAATTCACGAATACAAAACCGTTTACTTTTTTTATTGACTTTATTTGCTTAAACCTAAAACTAAATATAAAAAATAATAATATAAAAATATCAAGACCGTGTAATTTGATGGGGCGATCCTTGCGTGTTGCCTGAGGTGCCCGCGCCTCATCAGTGTTGTTTTTGTAATTCTAGTGTAATTCCAGCAAGTTATGGACGTTACGGATCGATAGACAGACAACGTAATTATTATATTTAGATTACATGAGTTTATTGACGTTGACAAATCTAGTATTATACGTATATATAATAAATAATAATCTAATACGCGCTTAACTAGTTTTCCTGACTTCTCAGTGTCTTGTAAACCTTTAGCCGCATCGGATTTTACGTGATCGCTTCGGGCTTGTACTGCCTATCTACCTTTACCCTTTTTAGATTACCCTTTAAGAAATTGATTCTATATTGTAAAATAATTGATGTAACCCATTCTCTATGTTAACCGTTGATATGCATTTCTTCAGGTCCAAATATTAACGTATAACTAAAGATGTTTAAGGGCCGATTGATCAAATAGGTTCAAAATAATAGTTTTTATGTTTCCCACCGTTTTCTTAAAAAACACCCGTTTTCATAAAAATCTATGTTTAAACCTTAAATTACTATAAATCAAATCGACACAATTGGCCCTGTCACATTTTTTCAACTAAATCATATACATGTGTAGTTTATAACTAATTCAGTTCAATGAAGTATAATTATTAAGTAATCATAACCCCTATCCAACTAACTTACCTTAAGGGGTAGGCGGAGTGAATGGAACGCCTTTTAAAAAAAATAGAATCAAAATAAAAATAAAAAATTGTTAAAAATCATTTTTTATGCTTACTTTTGCGATGTGTGATGTGATGTTTTACAGAAGATAGTCAGAAGTATTGAATAAAAAATGATCTTTGAAGTTGTATATCTCTATAACCATTGATGTTAGAACAATCTCCACAATATATTTGTGAACTAATTCTGTCACGCCCAGTACGTGTTTTCGTGGTCTGTCTAAATATTTTTGTATCAAAATAGTTTACGTTTAATTCATATCGCTTATCCTTTATATTTTTTATTAAAAACAAAGATTGACACTGTTTGAACAGTGAATAGCATTTTATTATGCCACGTGGCATGGAGTTTTGACGGGTTAGTGTGTGTAGGTGTTTTTGGGGAAAATGCTCACCCGTCCAAAGGCTGAAGATCTATCAAATTTTCGTTAAAAAAAATTAATAATTATAGTATAATTTCGGATTTTTAGAAATTTTATTGTTTTTTTCAAATTGAAATCATTAGAAAAGTTTGATTAGCAACGGCGCGGCGCCCGATAACGTCACGGAATATTTTCTAAATTTGAATTACTCCGTCGGTATACATAATATGTAGGGGAAGGTGGTGTCAATAGTAACAGGTGTCGATTGTAACAGTCGCCGTATATTTTTAAATATTGGTCATTTAATGGGACGAGCAGTACCGTCTATTAGACGGGATCAATAGCTATCAAAGAACGCCATTTTGCGTTAACATCAGTTTAAAAGTATCGGTATACTGGATATCATCGTATTTCAGCCTAGTGAAGTAAAAAAATCATTAAATAGTCATCTTTTTGTATTCGTCAAATTGTAAGTATTTGTTATTGTTCTATTGTGTGTTAGTATTCAGAATATTGTTTATTATCATGATGTGTACATATTTTAACGGTTTTTTTTAATAGTTTAAGATAAAACATAACCTTAATGCAATGTGGCGAAAGGTGTCAATTGTAACAGTGTAAAGGGTGTCAATTGTAACATGTTACAATTGACACCTTCGAGATAATAATGTAATGTAATTGGAAGTTAATGTCATTTTGGGTTCTTGGTTGTTAAAAATGGTTAAACCTAGAGAACGAAAGACAAATAGGGGAAAAACATTCAAAGAAACCTTTGAGAAGGCACACTTTTATAAGATTTTATAAAAAAATGGAAACGTGTCAATAAGAAAAGTAGCCAAGCATATCGAATATGACACATATCTCCTCATAGATACATGGAACGCATCAAAAAAGATGGATCTGTCCTAGTATTAGGATATCTACCCCACAACAAGCTATTATTTAATCAGAAAAAGAATTAGCTGACTACTGTGAATTTTAATAAATTCTAATTTTTTCATTCCTCACTCTATCGACCAAAGATTTTATACACAAGCGTCATAATGACCGCATTTCCACCGCATTCAGTCTACTTTCATTCCTTTTTTGCCAATTCCAGACTTCACTTCCATATATCAGGGTTGGCACTAGAACGCTATTATGTACCGCTAGTCTTGCTTCCTTTGACAGATTCTTTTTGGCCATAATTGCATGAGGCTCATGCATACATGAGGCGAGTGTTGAAAGCAATAGAAATAGAGGGCGTCCGTGAAAGACCTGGCACGATCAGATACTACAAGTATTTGAGGATGGCCCTATTTAAAGCCGCAAACAACCGTAGAACTTGTATGAGAAGATGTATGAATGTGGCCGGAGCAAAAGTGGTGTGCCAGGATAGAAGAGTGTGGTATTCAATCCTCTCTGCATACCCCTGCGAGGAAACGGCGTGATGGTTAGTTAGTTTGTTAGTCAAAATAAATTATCAACAACTATTACTCCAATAACATCAACAACTCAACTCTGACATATCCCACTGGTTGGGATGAAGTTGGTATGGCTTCGAAAGATTAGCTGATTGCATTTATCAGAAGGAATCCTTCGTATTGAGTAACAAAGCTGCAAAAAATAAGCAAGGTAAAAGAAGAACAAAAACTTGTATAATAACCGAGAAAAAAGAAAAAACTGATGATGCTTTATGTTTAATTTGTACCAAACCATATTCAACAAGCAAAGAGGGTTGGATCCAGTGTTCCTCCTGTAAATTATGGGCGCATGAGAATTGTGCCCAAACCAAACAATTAAATATAAATGTGAATCTGATAATGATTGAGCAATTTGAACTACTTTCACGGTATTAAAATTATATTAGGGAAGCATATTAAATTAGATTTTTTTCTAATTATTTTATAAATTTTGGTTTTTATAATTAGATAATTTGTTTTGTTTTTATGTATCTTACAACTTTATAGTCATTTAGTACATAAAAATATACCTAATAAAAATAAGCAGATACATTATGTTTTGTGCGACTTATGTTACAATTGACACCACGAGTGTTACTATCGACACCACTGTGGTGTCAAATGTTTTCTTCTTTTTTTAATTTTCAAATAAACAAAAATTCTTAATACCTTCAATTTTTTTAACCGTACACTTAGTTCCTAAATATATGGAAATGCTTTGAAAAAAAAATCAGGTATTTTAACCGGTTAATTATTTTGTAATAAACCAGAATGTCTATTTTGTTACTTTTGACACCACCTTCCCCTACTTCACTACGAATGTCGAAAATCTAAATTGACGGACAAATGTTTTTAGAATTTAAACTTCAAAGCATTAAGTGTCTTATCAAAGCTCAAAACATCTGACATTTTAGAAATATATTAAATTACTGTAAGTTTAGTGTTATTTTATATGTTTTAATTCATTTTTAATTGTTGATATATTTTACAAAGAAAGGAAGTATAATAAAAACTTAGTTTTTATGGGTTACTTTTTTTACATTTTACAATCACCAGCGAACTTCATCTCTTATTCGAAAATCACATCAAATAAATTTATCACTGCAAGTGTGTTTCCATTCTTTATTTATTTTAAAATTGAAGACACGTTGTTTTTGTACTATTTTTAGTTTGACTGCCCTGATTTATCATTTACTGAGGACTCCCGCAATGTCATCCTTTCTTAATTAAGATACATATTCAAATGAAAGACTTTTAAAAGTTTTTATATTTTCATGACTTCAAATCATAAACAATTCTATCAATTTTATTTTAACATCGAGATTGGCTTTGAACTCATTCATATGTTTTCCATAAATGTTTTTATTTGAATTCTACCACGCTTTTTACTAGCGCTGAATAGCAATCACGTGACAACCTGGAGTTAGAACTCGATCGAAAGCGATCTAGAAAATAGTTTTGATAAGCAAAAACAGCTTTTAGTGCAGCTACATAAGATCTATAGTTGCCTGATACTAATATTTGCATTACACACTATAATATGTATATTCATATTATATAAGCATAAACATTCGTATTGCATAGTTGCGCATGAAATTATATTTAAATATACTAAAATGACGTTGTGTTATTAAAATAAGTATTTTTTGGATGTTTTTAGTCTTTTAGTTAATCTGTCACGTGTGCAATATTATGTGCATAGAAATTTCTGACAGCGAGTACCACGTGGGTCACGTTTGACAACAACGGTCAACACCAAATGGAACTTGCGAAACTTGTCCAAAATTTGTTTTTGTTCGCTACATTCAAAAATAAATTAATATTAGATATTTACAATTATGGATTTGCATAAATTGGAAGATTTGAAAATTGATGGGTAATTACAATTGTTTTTTATGTTAATCAAAATAATTCATTATATCTCTGAATAATTGAAAATAAACTAATGCGGCGTTTTTTGAAGCTCTATTTTTAATCGAGATAATATTATTCTTTTAATATCACGAGGTTTCTTTAATGGTAGAAGGATGCTTTTAGTTGTATATTCTGTTAGGATTTTTATTATGTTGTGACATGTTTTATAATTTCCAGATCACCTCAGAAAGTACAAGGGAAGAGGAATGATTATTTAGAATGGACAGAATATTTCATGGCGACCGCTTTCCTTGCAGCGAAGAGAAGCAAGGATCCATGCTCGCAAGTTGGAGCTTGTGTAGTCAATAAAGAGAAAATAATTGTTGGAATTGGGTAAAAACAACAGAATAATTCTTTACTTTCGACACCTTCAGCTTAATGATTTTGACAGAATATAATATCTTTATCTAGGTGATACTATATTAAAAATAATATAAGGTTAGTTTAAAACGATTCATGCAACAATTCGCTAGGTTTGCTCTCCATAATGACCTAGGTGCATTAGGCATCTGATGTGTTTATTCATTTGCTCATATTACAAAATGGAAGAGTGCCATGAAACCTTTTTTGAGTGTTAAGTTTAGTACAGTGGTACCTCGGTATACGTTCATAATCTGCTCTATATCCTTGTACTTATACTAAACGAATTTGTCTCATAAGAAGTCAATGGAATGAAATGAGTAATCCGTTCCCATGAAAAAAAAATCCCATTATTGATATATTATATGACTACATACAATTGGGTTGTATAAAATAATTTAAATACGGCTTAATCCTTTCCATGTCTATATACGTCTTGTGCCTGGAACAGGTTAATACTAAAATACAAAATCAATCAGATGAAACAAATGAAAATTAAACGAGCTTTAATTTTCTTTTTTCTGTATCTTTTATTTACTGTTATCTGGTTGAGCATCACCAGATAACAGATAACAGGTTTGACGTTTACTATAAATCTCTCCAAAGAACTGTGCTTCTGCCTTCTCGTCAGAATATTTCAAAATGTTAATTATCTGCAGACAATGCTATTATAGCTTAGTGATGGTATTTTAACTGGTGCACACTAGAATGCGACCACTATAAATTGGCGTGCGAGGGAGGGCATCCCTGTCGCGTAACAGAAGTTGCCAGGGTGTAAATTTATTACACAATACATAATGTACTGAATGTCCGGTGACTGGTGTCGTAGCCTTTAAAAGAAACCAAGCCGTAATGGCGGCCATTCAAACTGTCAGACGGTAATATTGGTCCATTATTTGCTTTTTCAGCTTCGCAAAACTTTAATACTTCATTGGCAATTATTTTGCACCATCCCGGACTGTTTAGGATGTTTTGGACATAATAATTCAGTGTATATTGGTAATCAAGATGTCAGCTCCCAAGCAAATACAAAATTGTACTGAATGACAGGGCGAGGGGTTACTGCCGGGTGCGGGCGGGACGGGTTTTAGTTCCAAAGTCGCCGCACGCCAAGTTATTGTGGTCAAGCAATAACTGTTATTTGAGATTTGTATCTGATTGTGTCGATGATTGGCAACTGATTTTTCGCAATTCGATGAGCAACAAATGGTACTATACGGGAAATATATCTTAGTTATTGATCACGGATACAATCAGATTTATACTCCAATTAACTGTACTGAAAATAACAGTTAAAAAATAATGGTTTTACCATCACTGTTATAGTTTGTTTGGACTTTGTTAGAGTTGTATACCAAACAAGAAGAATTTGTGAAAATTAGCCTCCAAATCCAGGCCCGCCACGCAGAGCAGAGAAGAGATGTAAGCCACAGGGCTTCCGACCTGTCATCAGCAGGTTTAAGGATCCTTTACATTAACTTCCTTTACCCTTTTTTCTATCTCCTCCTCTCCTTAGAGCGTCATTTTTTTGTATTTTGTGCATTAAATTGACAAAACAATAACGCTTGTTCCAACATGGGGTCCCGCCACGGCTGCAGCCCCAACAGGACACACACCATCTATTCTGCAGTGTATACGAGCACTGATCATACCGCACCATGAGCACACTAATACATCTTGCCAAAAAGTACAGTTTCAGGACATTGGCACCTGAGGTTACAAATTTCACAAGAATTTTAGGTTATCTCACACGCAAAAATAAAATAAGTGGTTTCTGCTCCATTTCTCACTGTCTTTGACTCCATACACTAATGTATTAACACATTTTAAAATTTTGAGATGCTACACTAATGACTATAGATCAACGCTGTAGTGCATTAAAATGCTCAAATATATGGTTTTCTTCTAACTCAACCACAAGGCATTTCACCCTTCATTTGAGTTACTTCTTCAAAGGAAACATTTTTTCACATCCAAACAGAACATATAGGGTGTCCAATAGCTAGTAGCAAAAATTTTACAGGTGGATTCCTGCCTTGAAAATGAGTCAGAAATGTTAACTACGTTCAATCGAAAAAGATGATAAAAACCTCACAAAAATTAAAAAAATATTTTTTTTACAAGAGTTTTATCATTTAATTTGAATTGTACTGAAGCAAATGAATTTTTTGTAATTGATACAAGTAACTGTAATGATAGTTCAACTTTTTGCAAAAAATAAGTCAGGGATATTGAAAAAAATGGAAAATTTGATATTGCATATCTCCATATTTATTGATATTAGGTCATGGTTGCTTGAACGTATTGGACTCATAATTAAAGCAGGAACCCACCTGCAAAGTCTTGTGGACTACCTCTCTTACACCCTGTATAACGCGTATGGATAGTGCGCCCGGAAGTTCACGTTAAAGATACATACGAGTATGTCCCTGAGGAATGCTGTTAGTGTTTGACTAAAATTCTTGTGAAATTTTCTCTAGATACAATGGAATGCCTATTGGCTGCCAGGATGACGAGTACCCCTGGTGCAAGGCCACCCCTTCGCCCTACGATAGTAAATATATGTATGGTAAGAATTTTCACATCTTTTCTCCGCTACATACAATTCGACGGTCCCTACATATACTGCCGAATCTGAAAAAATTCTCATTTCGTTTTACTATCTTAAATCATCCAATTTACAGTATGTTTTCTGATGTCAAGTCTCACATATGGAAGTGAAACCTGAAATTAGCATAAAAGGAATGAAAATAGACTGAACGCGGTCGCTAAGGCGTTTATGTGAAAAATCTTTGGCCAATAGAGTGAGGAATGAACAAATTTGAAAGTGAATGCGATGTTGACTGTAATATACAATAATGGAATATATGTTATGTGGTAGATAGAAAAAAGATAGGATACCATTGTATGTTTGTCATGACAGATACACAGTAACTTCCATAAATAAAATTTCTCAAGTATTCAAATATTAGGCATAGAATAAAAAAATGATCACTGAGGCAGTTTGGCCATGTGGAACATATTGGCGAGGAAAGGATGGCTATGAAAATACCAAGGTTTGAAAAAATCCGATTTTTATACTAAAAAATCAAAAAATTGGATTTATGGATAAATATCAAAAATTGGATATATATATATTCAAACTTTTTTGCACACGTAGATTGACACAAACTCAAAATAATTATGGGGGTAGTGGGGACCATCGATATGTACATATTTGTTGTAAGTTAAACATTTAATTTACCTTTTTTTTATTTATAAATTTTAAACATATATTGTTTATTTACAGTTTGTCATGCCGAAATGAACGCTATCCTTAATAAAAATGCATCTGATGTTAAGAATTGCACAATATACGTGGGGCTCTTCCCTTGCAACGAGTGTGCCAAAATTATTATACAATCGGGGATTACGGAAGTTGTGTACATGTCCGACAAGCACGCCCACAAGTTGGAAACTAAAGCGTCTAAACGAATGTTTGATTCTGCAGGAATAAAGTATTGGTAAGAATTTTTTCTACCTTTGTAATTCAGTACCTTCAAAAAATGCGTCGTTTGAAATATTTTTTATTAGTGACAATTGATTTTATAATATCTAGGACAAATAGGAATCTGCAGTTTGTGTCTCTGTAAATATGCTTGTCTCAATAAAAAAAATCATTTTGTCTCCTGCATCAATTGAAAAGCAGCATCTATGAGTAAGGTCAACTGTAATCATCTGATTGGTGTTTGATTGTAACGAAAATTAGTAGCTGTAATGTATCTATATGAACATTTGTCGGAATGTATGAAAGGGACAGGAAAAAATGAGAGAGTGGATGGGGATAAAGAGGGACGCGCCATCCGGGCGCGCCCACTTAGTATTTAACCAGCACAAGAATAATTACTACTCAAGCTACCTGCAAACCGCTAATAACATCGTCGCGATACTCATTGTTACAAGTTAATAAATGATCTTCAAGTGGAAGACCGACTTTATCTGGATCCCCGATTTCCTACGTCTCCTCCTGAGAAGGACGAGAACATCACAGTAACGATGATTATTATTCATAATTTAGCAATACATGATATACTAGAAACATAAAACACAGTTATCAATCATTGGAATCGAAATTCCCATCACAAAATCACAGGCCAAGAGCCGGTTGTATCGACTTGGATTACATTGGCGACAACTGTTTAAATGGTGAATCTCGTTTCCAGTATTTATACGCACTATGCGCCACTTTTGACATGTTACCAAAATCGTTTTTATTTCATTATTCAACATTGTAGAGTCGGTAACGGCTTACCCTATTTACAATCCAAGAAACAGTACTTACTCCACATACATCACCCATTTTAATGATCATCCAGATACATCACTACCCACCTTTTCATCTATCCTGTGGCAAAACAATGCCTAACAGCAAAATTCATTTAGTTCGAGGATTAAATAAATTACTTCTCATGTTAAGGATATATATACTATAGAATCCGTTGATTGTCAGAAAATATGTGGCATCCTAGATAATATTGTACATTTCGACATTACAATGTTGAAAAATTAAATAAAATCGATTATGACTGATTACCGGCATAAACGAGATCCAGTTCGAATTATCCTCATCAAGCTGCTACAACCGGCCCTTAGATCCGTGTAATTCTCCGGTTTTCATATTTCTGTTATTTAAATATTTTTTTTCTTTACATTTTTTCAGGCAATACGTCCCGAAAAACATGAAAATAGTTATAGATTTTCATGATATAAATAAAAGTACCGAAGGCGAGGCAAATGGAACTAAGCTTGATGCCTGATGGATGACCATATATGTATGGAGTTTTGCTTTAGACACTTTTGTGTCATACTATTTTTAAAACAAAAATATTATTTTATTTATTTGACGTGGTAAACCACTAGCGATGTTCAAATTGTTCTTTTAACCGGTTATTTGAGATATAACTGTTGTATAGTACCAATAATTGCCCGTCTAATTGCAAAGAATCAGTTACCAATCATCGATAAAATCGGATACAAATTTCAAATGACGCTTATTTTATAACCGGTTAAAACTACCTGAAGTTTTTTTAATGACTTGAAATATGTAAGTACACAGGTTATGTGATTAAATGTGAAGAGTAGAGGGAAGAAATGGTGCCAAATCTTACTCCGATAATAGAACTACCTTTTTGAAAAAATTTGATACATCATAAACATGCTGTCATCCTGATACTCACCCTTGAAAAAATTTGAAACTTGTACTTTTTAGGAAATCGATTTCTGGCAAACTGTACGAGTGACAACCCTTCAAATGATGTGATGACAATCACAGCACTGACTTATATTTTCACAGGAATAATGGGAGCTTTACTTCTGGAGTGAGTGCCATGTATCTACAGAAATCCATTAGTGAATTTTCCCACATTTTCAATATGGTGTGGGATATTTTTGTAAATTTTACCACATACGTAATAAGTTTTTTGATAATTTTGATTATTTTTAAGAATACATTTATGTAAATTTGCAAATTTACAGGTTAGACTGTCTCGACATGGCCATATTAAAACTGGTCAAATCTAAATTTTTGGTGTTTTGTTTTTTATGTAATTGACCAAGTTGATGAAAATAAAAATTTATATATTTCAGAAATTTATCGTTTTGTTATTGACTGATAAAAAGCCAAGAAAAGCCCAATCCCTAGTAATAAATGTATATGTATGTCATCCTCAGAAACAGAAACATGATACACATGCTTATTTTTGAGCATGCTCATTAGCATTATTTTAAGCATGCACTTTGAGCACGTTCAAAGCTAACAATCAAACACACACACTTATTACTGGCATGCTCTTGTCTTAGAATAGAGATGCTCTTGTTCCAATTGGAAACTTTGCAAACTTAAATAGGTAATTCAAGTGAACCAATAAATCAAAACAGTTCCCGAGTTTCCATTCGCGCATTTTTTATTTTAGTTTTTATAATTTTTATTGTAAGATTTGAATCATTCATGTCTTTTAAGGAAGTTTCATAGGCATTTATTTCATGCTATTTTATTTTTATATAGCGGTGACCAAGTATTTCACAGACATTTGTGATTCCTGTAATAATTAGTGTATATTATAGATATCTCACAGAGACGAAACTGTATTAATTATGGGAAAGTAGGTATAGAAGTCATTTGGGTGTACACTATACACTAATTGATTAATAATGTCTCTGTGACATAAATCCAGCACTGTTCTGAAAGATTTGAACAAACTCAAAATATTCCTGTAATAAGTCGCGAAAAGTAATGTTTTGTCATATTCCCAATGCTCTATATTTGTTTCATCTGTCGCGGGCTGAGAAGATCACAATGATCCCATCGATAATCAATACTAGCTGCGAATGACATTAGCATACTTATAAGCAAGCCTGTTCACACATGTTCAAAAGATACCCCTCAATGAGCATGTTGATTTTTGAGCATGCTCAAAAAGCGCGAAAGGGAACCCTGAAAGGGTATGATTGTCCGTAATTTGTTAAGTTTAATTAGTATTAAGTATACCCTGACGAAGGAAAGTTGTTTCCGAAACCGGTTGGTTTTTACCAAAAATTAAGTGGTGATAAACTAAGTAAATTCGTTTAATTATATAAATAATTTTAATCTTGTTCTCTCAAAGTGAACATTAGTGCTGTTTAAATTATTATAATTGTTGGTTCGAAGTGAAATAGCGTTTCACAGCAAATTTTGCAAGGCTTTTCAGAAATGTATATTTTTAATAATATTTTTTCACAGCATGTTCTGCAGCCGTATACGAGTACTGGAATTATGCATGTGCATGTAGTCATCAGAATAGGAAGCCATTTTCAACTTTTCGTTAAAACTATCACAAGTGTAGGCATCTGACTAACATAGATCACACGAGTGTAAACAGACATATTTCCAATCTCAACTGTAGAAAGGTATTGAAAGAATAACAACAAGTAACAAATTTTCAATCAATTTATTGATGGTATAAAAGTGTTTTAATACATCCCTTCTAGAATCGGAACCTCCCCGCGCTCCCAGCCGCAGGCGGGACCACATCCGACGGTACGCATCCCGGGTCGCAAGTGTCTGTATCTACACAAAACCAAATGCGGAGTCCCTTCAGCCGAGGGGACTTGACATTTCAATACTCTTGTCTTTAAAATATAATATATTTTTAAAATGAAACAAATCAACAAAACCATAATTTCACTTGTTAAAACTTTGATCTTAAAATTGAGACAAATAAGTTAGGGGTTCATTCGGTAATGAATTAAAAACATCGGAACCATTCTATAAACGAAAAATTTAATAGTGATAAATATTATCACCTTCAAATGTCAAATAAAGGTAATAAATATACAAGAATTTTACAATTTAACTGGAATAGCACATTGTATGGTACGCAATTATGTTTGGGTGTAGAACAGTACGTAATTTAAAAAAAATTGTCCCCATACTCTTGAACGCTTACTCATTTTTATTACAGATGCCCGAAATGGGTTAGTCTTTGATTGTCTACCTTTCAACAAAACTATATTTTCTTCAAAAACCCAAACTAGGAACCCACGGAGCGAGGCGATTGAATTTGTCATAAAATACCGAGGTCTATTTGAGAGGAAACCTTAGTCAGGCGACGCACTATGAAGCTTAATTCTGAATCAGTCTCACGTACCAGCTAATTCATCTCCACAATAATTTGTTATCTTCACACTAGTCTATATAATGCCACTGTACAAAATGAAACACTCTTGATAAATATGTATAAATGATAATGACTTCTCAATGAAAACAGATCAACATTTTAAACTATAAGCTCATAGAAATGTGTGATTCGCATAATTTTGTAAATAAGCTTGATAATCCGAGACTAAATTAAACTATTATCAATTTAATGTTCTCTCAAAATAATCAAAAAAAAAAAAGGCAAAAATCAAACAGAAAACTGTACTTGATATTCTCATTTAGGAACTAAATCGACAAAGTTGATTTAAATTAATGTCGCTAGATGGCAGGATTCAAAATTTGAAATGGTATAAAAAATTGAAGACCACCATTAGTTGTCGCATGAGTTCGTCGATAAGATCATAAGCATGTATACACACTTTTTATTATATACTTATATACACTTTTTATGTATACAAAGATTTTTTCCAGTACGTAAAATCAACGCGCTTTTACAGACATACATATTCACAGAGATAATTTATACAGAGGGATGAATTGAAATTTCATTTTGAAAATGCAGATTTATATTAAATTCTATGGTAACATTATTAAAGCGTGCATCTGCCGAATACAACAACAGAGTTCTTGTCAATAAATAAAGAATTATTAATAATACAACGACCCTAAACAGAAATCCAAAAAAATCAGCATGTACCATTAGCCTGAATACAAGACGAGTTATTTTTTTCAAATATGTACCGCATTCTTAATTAAGTCTAGAGTCGCCATATATTTAAGGCCATAGAATAAAAATTAATAATTTTATTTAGTGTCACGTGTTTATACTGATAGTCTGGTTGGGTTGCTGAAAATATTTTATAATACTTTTTATGAATATTGTTTGTTTCCGTTGTTTGATTGTGGAAAACTGGTTATTTTTTAATCAAACACGTTTCTCTGCAACAATTTTTTTTTATGCTACAGAAGTTTGGCCAATAATAAAAAGTGTATTTTTCGTATTTATTCAGCAAAATTTGTAAAATTTGGCACAAAAACGCGTTTAAAAATTTCGTAATACTTTTATATATTCTCACCTTGTGTTTTTTTTTTAGCTTTCCAAAAACTTTGTCAAATTGTATACAGTGCTGATTTTTAGATGATCTAGAATTTTGCAAACATTTGGATGTTGTTAAAAATAAAGGGGCATCTTATATTCATAGGCTTACAGGCACATTTACATTTTTTTTCAAGTTTTTACGAGAATTATAAAGTAAAATATCAAGACAGGCTGACGTTACTTTCATATCAATAAAACAGTAAAAGTGAGAAAAATTAATAAAATTTACATTTACTTTAAAAAAATTTCGCCTCCTAGTTTAAATGTTGATCCCAAATTCATAGAAACAATATTCTACATTATTGCGTAATAATTACAGATGTTCATCTTACATCACTAACTAGGGTATTATATATTTCCAGTCCGCGTATTCCCAAAGGAATGCCCAAGACTAATATATCATGTTATCGGATATAAAAAAAAAAACAAATCACTAAATGACGATGTGAAAGATAAAAATTTACAATACCTTAAATTAAATTACATGTGGAACTCTACCGAGACACTCTTCAAAGTCAATTTGTAAGATCATATCACTCGGGTTTTAAATTTCACTAAATAACAGAAAATTATCTTCTTTTTTTAATAAAGGCAATGTGAAACATGTTGCATCCTTTCAATCGCTTAACCAAAAATCACTTTATAATGCTGTACACTGGCTGTACACCAAATGTAGACTTTATTACACAATAGTACTCTCAAGATTTGTCTCTGTAATATGAATGATTTTATATTAAAGTATACATTTAATAAATTGAACTATTACTTTAAAAATATGCAAAAAAATATCCAAGTTTGAAATATTCAAATCTTGAAAAAAAACTGATTTCACCCTGGACCTTACAAATTTTTAAATTTACCAGGCCAAAAGCAGACATTGTGAAAAACACAATTTTGTAAAAAGTAGTTCACACGGAACATAATATAATTGCTTAGACGTACCGACGAGTACAACTCTTTTGTTCATTTAAAATATTAGGCTTCACTAATTTTACGGCGAATCATAACAGCTAGATGAAAATGAGAAACAAATAATTATTTTAAAAAGGCAAAGTTATCACGATTGTTACCTTCACGTAATAGATTGCCTCACATTTCGATAATGATCAATCGAAACAAAACTTTCAATCGATTATTGCGAAGATGGTTCAATTCAGATTGCGAAATGCACAAAAAATATTACAGAGACAATAGTGGAAACACTTCTCCGACGCGCCATCGTATCTAGTTTGAATATTTTATCTAATAGCGGAACTGCGGCCGTGGTGACTGTTAGTTGGCGACCGTGACGGTCTCCTGCGTTTGTGGTCCGTCACAGTGGTTCTCCTTGATCTCAGCCGGCTGGACCTTGGACTCTGGCTCTGGTTCGCCGGGGGGCCGGAAGGCTGCGGCATACGGGAATTTCTGTCGGCAGTTCAGCATGTATTCTTCGATGCGTCCATCACACGATCCAAAATCTCCATTCCTCATCGATAGAAGTACGTTGGTGCAGTGCTAAGGAGAGACGAAAAAAATTATTAAAAATATGATTAATTCTCAAATGACGGGCAAGGAAAAGAATTACTATACAAATAATTTATTGAAGAAATTTTATTTTAATCTCTTCGGGTCCACGGTATCATACATGATACTCAGATATATACCGATCACTTGTCAATAGCAGGGGCGTGCAGTATGAACAAGAAGCATGACTTTTATTTAAACATGTATTTGGAAAAATAATTGAAATTAAATGTTTATCTGACACAATATTATGAAATATTGAAATCTGAAAAATTTGTGCATTATTTTGATAGGAATATTACGAGATACCTATATATCTTATTTGGGTTCCTTTTCAAAATATATGTCTAGGAAAAAGTCATGCTTCTTGTTCTCATTGCACGCGCCTGGTCAATAGCTCAGTTAAAATTTGTTTTTCAAGGTTAAAATATAACCAGATACCCTGAGTTTGTGTTAGACAACATAACCATTTTCCTATTTAATATAACCAATAATATAACCATAATCCATATTTTCCAAATAAACTCCGAGAATCATATATGATAACGTGGGCCCGAAGATGTTAATACAAACTTCACATTTTTACTTAATATGAAGGGCACAAATATCCAAAAAATGTTTTGAATGCAGTCAACAAGGATTACTGTTTTAAAATGTATTTAAATAGAGATTTTATGAGAAATATAGTTCTATTCCCTCTAAAATCATGTTTCCAAATATTAAAAGCAATATCGCCACAGTGTAAAAGACAAAGGCAGGAATATTCACTTCAACCAATCAACCCCCAAGGATGTGTTACATGACCAAATGGCCGCTTCATACTAAAGTGAGAGTTGATGCCGATTTCAGACTGAAACATCATAGCATAGACAGCAATATGTAAATAGCAAAAGCAGCAATGTCCACTATTTGGCAGCAAATACAGCAAAATCCATATTAAAAAGATAAATATTTATTTATGGACATACATAAAAGGAAAATTGAGGAGTAAATTGTTTTAAAAAAACTTGTTTCTAATAAGATGTAGGTTTTAGAGATTCCAGAGAAATTTTCTTGATTAGTGACAGAATTTTTTATATTTGTCTCAGAAACACCTTGGTGGAATATTTTTTTTACGCCCTTTTGCTGCTGCTTTTGCTTTTATATCCCTCTTATTATGTTTGAATGAGCAAATTATGAAATTAAATCATTTTTATAGCCCTTGTCCACGGAATGAGACATCTCAGAGGTATTGGCATTTTGATCTGGAGATAAAGATCATCTTGAGGTTGGTAGGACAAAACAAAACTCAAACCTGTGTAGTTAATGCTAGATTTTTGGCAATAGTTAGATTAGCTAACATTACTTAGAACCGTAGATATCTACAACTATTTATTCTGTAAAATCAAACATTGCGCTTTATTATCATTAATCACACAAATGGTTTGATTCAAATTGATCCAACAAATTAACGGAACATTAACAGACTGACGTTTGAAAGTAAAGCTCCATACAAAGTAAATTCCAAAACCAATTACCAGGGTTCAAATCTTTGAGATTCGGTGTGCACTTGGAGTTAAGGAAAGCTGAGAGTTATCTCAAGAGAACCCTATCCGTGTCTCAAGACTAAAAATTCATAAAAATCTCATCCGTGGACACGGGCCATTACAATAATTTTATTAGTCTTTCAAATCTATGTAATGGTGGACTACTCTACCTGTATGTTGCAGTCTTGGTAGTCAAGTTTGGTGGCTATATCCAGAGCCTTGGCCGTCTCCTGGGGCTGCAGTCTGGCCAGCACTCTAGCTCCCTGCAGGGCCCTCGCCAAGGAGTCGGTGGTAGCCATCAGGTATTCTGCATTCATCTCTATGGCTGACTTGCCCTTGAATAGCTGCAAGACAAAGAATTAGCCATAGTTGAAGATTAAAAAGTCTTTGGAAAAAGGGTGTTATTTTCTTGAAGCCTGGTGCTTTAGGTTATAGAGTAGGAGCCAGCGATTGCAAGACTTACATTTTAGCCTCTGAATATTTTCTATTGATTTAAATTATAGTAAGTAACAAGGTTTCGATATTATGTCATTTGAGTTCGAGGGATTTTGGCAGATAACAGGCAATATTACTCGTACAGTGAAATTGAGTCACTGTTAAAAATTTATAACCTCCAAAAACGTAGAGAAAACACTGACTTAATCACCATATTCAAAATATTAAACGGCCACACTGATGTGTCTTCGTTACTGGGACAAATAAAATTCAATATCCCTTCCCGTAGACTCAGAAATAATGAACTGTTGTTTCTTAGCCATCATAGAACCAATTATGGATTTCATGCTCCCATGTCACGGCTATGTCGTCTTATAAATTCAAGACAGGATCTGGACATCTTTGGTGTAAGTCTGTCCAGATTTAAACAATCTCTGATTAGATAGTCCAGACCTTATCTCCATCTTGTTAGTAATTTTCATTTGTCGTTGCTTTTGTATTTAAATTGCTATAATTTTTATTCTGATGTATTATATATTGTTCATGTTATGTATTATATTTTATTGGACTATGTCTGTTAATTTCAATAAATAAATATAGGTACATAAAAATTTGCAAGTAAAATGTTAAAATATAAGGTATCAGGTAATATTGTTAAATAGGGGCCCAAATTAAACATATAAAATTCAGATTTGCTATTAAAACGTAAATAATATAATAATAATAATAATATTTGGATAATTTATATAGCACCGTTTTCGCGAATACTCACCTCAAGGGCGCTTTACACAGAAAATTATCTTACAAAACTACTTACTGCTAAAAAAAAAAAAACTTATTTACTATTATGTACTTATTCACTAGGTGGCATGCAAGAAATGGAATTAATGTTTAAAACTATAATAGTTGGGAGATTATCTCTGATTATCTATAGAGCTTCAAAGCGTGTGGCGGAAGAAATAACCTGCGAAAAGAGTGTGGTAATCATTCATATAAGTGTAATAGTGCTGTCCCGTTAAACATACCAAAAATGCAGTTTTGTTATTTTTACGTTTTACTTACACATTTTTTTTGTACCTGTATTACCTGTTCGGCCAAAAACCCTGAAATATTTTGTGTACATGTACGCTATAGTAGGTAAGGAGATTTGGATATTATGACATTTGAATTTGATGAATTTTGGCAAATAACATATGTTACAGGTACAAATAAATGTGATACAGATACAAATAAAAGTAAACCGTTAAAATATAAGGTGTCGGGTAATATTGTTAAATAGAGGCCCAAATAAAATAGAAAAAAATGAAATTTGCTAAAAAAAATGACATGATTATTTATAGAGCTTCAAAGCATCTGGCGGAAGAAATAACCTGCGAAAAGCGTCTGCCAAAATATGCCAAAATCCCTTGGACTCAAATTTCACAATATCCAAACCTTCTAACCGACTAAAGTGTACATTTAGAGAACATATTTCAGGTTTGATACTATAACCTAAGTCTAGCGGCCACTGGCTCTATGATCCCAACACATATACATCCCAACTCGGGATATGGAGAAGGAGAACCTAATATAATCCCAACTTGGGATATGGAGAAGGAGAACCTAATATAATGGCAGAATGGTTTATGAGATTCTCTGACATATGATATACATGTTGACTGACCCTAAAGAAGACCCTACGCTGTCTGTATCCCAGCTAATTGAAGAGATAGCAAGAGAGCTGGTGTTCACTCTTTTTATAGCAGCGCCACATTCTGCTCCTGTAAAGGTGACCTACCTGAATACACCACACTTAATTTACATTGTATTGTAATAATATTAAAGTTAAACTAGCTAAATAATATTTTATTTAAATGTAAATCTACAATGTTGCTGAATCAATTGAAAAAATATAATTATTTGATTACCACGAGATATCAACTTGGAACTTTTCCATGCTGGGGAACCGTGATATCAATTTAAGATTGTAGCATTCTTGTGTGCAGTGGATAGGCGGAAATTTCCATTACAGCTTATTCTAAGCATTTTTAATTGTCATTATATGTAATTATTTTAAAATACGAATATATTAATAAACCGTAAATAATTAAAATAAGCAAACAAGTTATTATAATCGATTGGCGACCTAAATGAATGTAAGAGTGATTTAAATTAATATACGAGTTCTAGAAGACAAATGTCACAATACATAAAATGGTTTAAATTTAGATTTGAAACAAATCCTGGACAAAGATATTCTTCAAGATCCGGTTAAACGTTACCTCTTGCGCCGCCTTGTTTAACACTTTGGAGACCGGAGTGTCGTCCTCCTTGCTGGTGAGCGCCGCGAGGGCCGTGTGCAGTCTCGACAGGCAATCGTGCAGCTCGGGCCTGCTGCTGTCCAGCTTCATGGCTCTCTTCACGCTCTGCAGCATCAGAAGTAACTTGCCTGCAACACAATCGTACATGAGAATCAAGAATCGGTAATAATGTTAATATGTTCAGACCTCGCGAGATCCATCCACAGGAACAGACGATCAAATGCGGAGAAGATAGAATTTGGCTAAACTTTGAATCAACATTAATTTATAACAAAAAACTATGAAATACAAAAAAAGACAAAAATGTTGAATGAGTAAATCAAAGTATAATGTGTTGCTACAAATATTTAAAATCAGACACGGATAATTGCCCAAATACTTTGATAACAAGATGAGATAAAATATGGTGAAAACAAAGTGATTTGTGTTTTGTTTTATTTTGTCAGCACAAAGTTCAAGCCTTCATTCAGAAGATAAAATATTCTTCGAACAATTAATAAAATAAGGATTTTCACTCATACAATACAAAAGGTGCCGACAGCATAAGACTTCAAAAGAAAAACACTTCCCAAAATTTTCTAATGTAAAATCTTAAAATCTTTGTTAGCTTGTCGAAAACAATAAAAAACACAGTATACATAAAGGAGTTTAGACTGGAGTGCAAAAAGTTTATAATGAAAATTTTTAAATGACTAGAATAAGTAAAAGAGTTTTAATGTAAATCATATATCATCCATACAACATATGTAGGGAACTAAATAAACAGTGAAAATAAAATTAATTCTCTTAACTTATATTAGGAGTACGAGGGCAAGTACAAGATTATCTATACTTTTCGTTCTATAATCTATTTACATAAAGTTTCAACATGTACACCATTTTTCTACATAATCACCTCCCTTGTCAATGCACTTGGTCCAGCGGTATATAGGCTTGCGTGTTCCTTTTAAGAAAAAGGATTAAGGTTGGTCGCACTTTTGACACTGCTTCCTGCACTTCAAAGCCTGTGGAAATCCGTATAGCTCTATGGATGATTTGAAGGGCAGAACCATGACTGATGTTCAAAGAATACACTACTTCACCAAAAGTAACTCGCCAATTCTCATGAATCATCTCTCGAGCTTATCGAATCTTTTCGAGCCTAATTTTGTCCGGCCATTTTAAACTCTAATGATGAATTTTAGAGCCTTTCATACCCTCCGACCAGAGAAATCAGATCATTGCTCCTTGGTGCAAACTGCTGACGGAGCGGAAATATTTACACTGTAATAGCTGGAAGGTAAATGACGCGATCGGGATCAAATTTCGCAAGTGTGATTGTAGTCGTACAAACTCTAAGCACTCTCACACAGAAGGCGGGAGTGTGTTACGGCAAAGGTGTAGATAATCTTTGATTCACCCTCGTATAATGAATATAATGCAAATAACCCTGTATGATATCTCCAGTTCTACGTACCTTTTCTGAAGTATATTTCGAATGCCATTAGATGAGTTTCTATCCGGTTGGCTCCGAGTGTCTGCAGTGGAGTCAGGAACTTTATTGCCTGTTCTAGCGGATCATCCACCTAAGATGCAAACCATTCATAAAATATTAACATTCAATCACATACAGAAATATATACATAATTAAGATATATTGTAGATGTCTCACAGAAATGAAACCATATTTTTTTTGTACGGGAAAGCAGGTATGGAAGTCTTTGAGTTTTCATAGGCCTTAGGTCCTATCGTATGGCTGGCTTAAGTGATCACTTTACACAATGTAATGTTCACCATTTCCACCCATGAAAGAATACTACATCTATCGAATTTTTGGAAGATGTATATATTTAAGTTTTACAATTCATTTCACATGTGTACTGTAATTATCACTGACGCGACCGGCATCCAAAGCTTTTCGTTCACCTTAATTAAACACAGATGTCACTGATTAGATATCTATTTTTTTCAATTGGAATTTTTAAAGCAATATCCTTTATATGTATAATGAGATTCTTCCGAATTATTAGCATTACACTAGAATACGCCTGAAATATTAAAAATTTTAAAACTTCTTTATAGACCAGTTTTTTACATTCAGAATATTTTAAGTTTGTCCAAATTTTTCAGAACACAGTACTGGGATTTTGTTCCGGGGACAAAATATTCTGAATTTTACTAAAAATTTCTTGTCAAATGTCAAAATTTATGGTGAAAATTTGGACATTCTTAAGTAACTACAGTAACACTTTTAATACTTATCTCATAATCTAATTAATTTGAAATTTATTCATAAAATCAGTGCACTTAATTATACCAGGGATACTTTTGCTTGAGTTGCCGACCATATTCTTCATTTATGTCTGTGGCTCTTCTCTAAACCGTGTTGGAGAGTTTTTGGTTTGAACGCAACGGGCACAAAAAGAGTTTATATAAATAAAATGTTGGAAGGCTATTAGAAGCTTGAATAACCAAAGACGACGCTTGTCGATGGGGCAAGACTAGTATGCCGGGATAAAGATTATGGCTATTCTATTCCTACGAGGATTCAGCATAAATTACTTCTTACATTCAAATAAAATATTGGAAGGCAATTAGAAGCTTGAATAACCAAAGACGATGCTTGTCGATGGGTCAAGACTAGTATACCGGGATAAAGATTATAGCTATTCTATTCCTACGAGGATTCAGCTATTCGATTCAATATTTTATTTGATATGTAAGAAATAATTTAAATAAAATGTATTTTTGATGTTCACAGCATTAACTTTGTGGGTGGATATAATTGTTAATTTCGTCAGGACGGATGCACAATAATTTCCATAAATTAAATTTATAAAGAATTCAAATGCTAGGAGGGGATGTGGTCTCATTTTTGGGGAGGGATTGGGGTGGAGTCTGACCGAGATACGTTGGGAAATGTATTAAATAATTGGTTATTCACTAAATTTAATTGGCGATTAATTTTATTAAAATTAGTGTTGAGGGGCTTTTTGATTTCTCACATTTCTTAATTATCTAGCCTCTATTATTTATGTCAATTTTTATTGTTGTTTTCCTTTTGAAAGGTGTGGTCCGTCTCCAACAGATGGCTTGAGAATTCTGAGAAATTATTATTATTAAGACGAATAACCCATTATTTAATGTATTTCCCTTTTCAATGTCCTGGCTGTGTGTTCAGTATTCAGAACTACTTGACACTGAGAATGTCCATAGGTTTTCACGGCCACTCAGAATCTTCTGGTTTGTGTCTTCTGGGGTATTATGCTGTGTTATTACGACTATTCTGGCCAACATCAGCCCTGATGATACACCCTGCAATTGGATCCGAAACGTCGGCTAGAAAGGTCGTAATAACACGGCTTAATACCCCAGAAGACATAAATCAGAAGATATTTGACACTGCTTCTAGTATTCGCAACCATTGGCATTAACGTCACGACCCCCCCACCCCTCAAGATTACAAATATCGACTGCCACTTTCGGAAGTTTTTTCGCCACCGTATCATCGGCTTCCGAACATCATCTGATGTGTGAACTGTGTTAAAAGGTGTTGAATTAGTATTGCCAACTTGTCGAACTAGCTTTTCTCGTATCGTATGGAGGAAGAAGATTACGGGATTGATATTTCGAGCTTCCTGTTGATTCGTACAGTCCGCGCGATATCGTTCTCCCCTCATCTCCTGTCAACGCACTGTAAGGAAGGAACAGGTCTCACCCTGGCCAGCTTGTCGGGCACCAGCTCCTCCAGCTGCGGCGCCTCCGGGTCGGGCGCCTCGTGGTGCGGCCGCTGCTTGGCGTGGTGGCCCTTGCCGCCCGGGGCCGCCGCCGCCCCCGCTGTCCCCGCGCCCGCCCCCGCGCCCGCTCCAGCCCCGCCGCCCCCGGACTCGGCCTTGCGCTGCGCCTTCCGCTGCTTGTTCCGCAGCTTCTTCAGCTCGCTGGGGGCCAGATTCTCTGCAAGGACAGACACATTTTATTAGTACAGCGCCGTCATTGCCTTTCAACCTGCAGCCCTTCTGTGGCCAGATCGAGACAGCGGAAATTTAGGGAGAAATTTAATGATTTTTTGCAAGAGGTGATTCATTATTTTTATTGGTATTTTCATTTTCCATTCTAGGAAGAAAATCAAATAGGGAAATTTCACATACTAAAAATACCGATGAAAATATACGAAATTGTATTAATTAATTAGGTAATAATCAATCACACAAACTAACTAACTAACTAACTTACCATCACGCCGTTTCCCCGTAGGGGTAGGTAGAGAGGACAGAGCACCATACTCTTCTGTCCTGACACACAACTTTCGCTTCGTCTACATTTATACATAAGCCTTTGGCAGATCTACAAATGCACAGAAAAGTTTTTGGTTTTTCGCTAAAAACTTTTCCGTCAACACTCGTAGAGAGAATATCTGATCCATGCATCCTCTTCCAGCCACAAAAGCCCCTTGCACGTCCCATACCTTTTCTTTCGTCATCGACCTTACTCTTTCTATCAAAATTCATAAAGTTTGCCAACCGAACTTAAAAGGCTGATTGCCCTGTAGTTCCCGCATTCCATTCTCAACCCTTTATCTTTGTAGAGAGGCAATATAACTGCTCTCCTCCAATCCAAAGGAGTGTGGCTCTCCTTCAAACATTTATTAAATAGAGTATGAAGCCACGAAATCACTAATGGGCCACCAGCCTTGATATATTCGGCAGCAACGTTATCATACCCCACAGCCTTACCATTCTTCATATGCTTTATTGCACACTTTATTTCTTCCATTCTTATTTCGCTGACTTCATTTTCGTCATTCATACTTCTCTCCGTGAGTATATCGACGGATTCCTCTATTACAGCCTCCTCGCTCTCATACGTTTCCTGGAAATAATTCATCCATCTATCTTTTATTCCATCTTCATCCATTAACATTTCTCCATTTCCTGACCTCATAGCTTTCATACTATTACTTTCCGTTCCACATCGAGATTTTTTCACCTCCTTCCAGAAAAATTTGACTCACTATTTGACATTTGTTTTTTCTTATTTTTTTTATCGATCCTGGTATAATATTCTTGTATATATGTGTTTTCTTGTAATTGGCCCAAGGCTCTGTACGTCAATAATTGTTTTTTTTTCAAGATTTATTAATTATATGGCTGTAAGAAAACCAATAAATGAAAAATAAAATAAAATATTCTGTGAATCAGTATGGATAATGTGGGGTACTGTTTTCATTCATATTTGTTATTATAATTTTTTTTTAAAATACGACTTTATTAAAACGCACATCATTGGTCGTGACGTATTAGCTCGCGCGTAGTATTTGTATACCTGAAATATTAGTGAAATGACGTGTTTTGGTGGGAATTTATAACGTTGAATTTCAAAATCATTTTTATACACTTAATATATGCTTTTTTTTCGATGACGTATTTTCTATACCAAAGTAAAGATTATTCTATTTAAAAAAAGTGAAATTTCCCTATTAGTATGTGTGAGCCGTGCGTACGAGGCTTATTGTTTTGTTGTGTTTGTAGGTATTTATTATTTTTTATACCCGTAAACACCAACATAACGAAACAATGTGCCTACACGTAATAATTCAATTTTCGTTCTTAAATAGAAAGAGGTATTCATATTAAAGAATTATTTAATTAGAAAACTTTTGAAAAAAAAAATGGCCGCGTCATCCATTCCCGTGGGGCTCCTCCGCCGCGACTGATATGCGACACTCCCCGGTGCACGCTCGTCTGATGCAGAAAAGAACACAATGCACTTATTTAGAAATGAAATATCCAGTTTGCCAGTTCAACGCCCCTGATTTCGCAATCTGAATTGTCGAAGATCGAACTTTATTCTAGAACGAATTTAACATTTACGAGTTTTATTCCAAAATGTAACGATTCAGAATTGATCCATTGTTCCGCGGGAGATGAGCGGGGCGCGCCGGTGGACATGCGCAACACTAATCGCCATCGCAACAATCAAATGCTATAAAAATATGCAACCGAAGCGCTAAATCGTGATTGGTCCGCGCTATTTCGTCGAGAGGTCTTCCGGTCGCGGCAGTACTGCATGCAGCGGTACATTCTACGATCGAAACAGGCCTCGAACCACCGCCCACCGAACTAAGAGCGGAAGATGCCAATAGCCGCACGTATGGTCTCCCAGATCGGAGAGTAATCACAGTATTTATATTTGGATGACTGTACTGTATTGGCTACAATTAGCAAACAACAAGGAAGGCTGGAAAGAGAAGGAAGAGGCCTGTATCCAGCAGTGGAGAGAGCAGAGAGAGAGAGAAGGCTAATGAAGAAGAAGAAGAAGACTGTACTGATATGTAGTGCCGTTTTCATGAGAACTCGCCTTAATAAACATTATTTGACAATTCAGAATATTTTGGGTTTGTTCAAATCTTTCAGAACCGTGCTGGATTTTTGTCATAGAGACATCATTAATTAATACAGAGACGAAACTGTATTTTTTATTATGGGGAAAGTAGATATAGAAGTCTTTTGGGTGTACGACCTATCTTAAGTGATCACAAAGTTCGCCATTTCCACCAATGATAGAATATACCATGTCTACTATTTTTTTTATGTGTAAAGTGATCACTGAAGCCAGCCGTACGATAGGTCGCAAGCCCTATGTACACCCAAAAGACTTCTATACCTTCTTTCCCATAATAAAAAATACAGTATCTTCTCTGTGAGACATCTATAATATACATTAATTGATTATTTGACAAAACAAATTACCGGCTAAAGAAGTTATTTACTATTACTTCTACACTGGATGACATGCAAAAAAAAATCTCTCGTATACCCATGTACGCGCCGTGGAAGTTACACTTGAAAACTAAAATAAAGACATCATTATATATTAATGACGCTCGAAGTATTGAGTTGTAAACATCTATACTGATCATTGTCGATTAATTTATCGGGATTGTCGGCAAACAGAAACATTCTTAAATCAATAGTTCGCGTCATTAATACTTCCTGGAATCCACGGCAAAAAGCGAAATTTTAACACTAATTTCAAGTACATTTCGTAGTCTCGCATTTTCGCTACATGCCCCGTTACATATTTTCGCTACAAGTCCCGCTACATGCTGCTTCCCGCTAGACGCATTCCTGCTACAATGCGCCAAATGAAGATAACTTCAAAAAATGAAATTCACGGTTAAATTTTATTTGACTTGAATTAAAGTGAATGAATTTTTCGTAATCGTTAATGTAATGATAGTTCAACGTTTTGTAAAAAATAAGTCAGAACATTTTCGACTCTCAATCAAGGCAAAAATATAGTCCTGCGAGGATATTAAAGTTTTCCAAATAACCCTGTATAAACTGACACATACGTTATGCAAAACTAGTGTTTATACTCTTAAGGCGTGCAGGCATGGATTAATCGTCTAGTTGTTTGATAATTTATAACTAAATTGTTAGTATTTTATAGCCTGTATATGTAGGGATATAAAGCTTGACGAGCTCTGATAAATGGTAACTACCAAATTAAGCATCACGCCGCCCAGAGAAGTAGGCAAAGAGAATAGAACGCCACACTTTCCTGTCCTGGCACACCAGTTTTGCCTCGTCCACTTTTATACATCTTCTCATGTACGCTCTTCGCTTAGTGAAGCTTCTAACAAGGATTTTCTTCAATATTTGATTTATCTGATCATGCTAGGTTTTCCGCGGACGCCCTTTGTTTCTGCTGCCTTCAACACGCCCCACAAGTTTTCTTTACCATCCTTTCCTCAGTCATCCGTTCCACGTGGCCAAACCATCTCAGCACTCCTTTCTTTATTCTATTTACCACACTTCAGCCAGCATTACACTCACTTCTAATTCGTCCATTCCTCACTCTATCGACCAAAGATTTTCCACACAAGCGTCTTAGTGACCTTGTGTGGAATTTTTATTTCTTTATTCTGTCTATCTATCAGCATTACATTCACTTCTAATTCGTTAATTCAAAGTTAAGTCAAAAGTAGGAAAATGCAAACATGGAAATAAAATTGCAAGAATATACTACCTAAATAGTGTAATATAATTCAAATGATCGACAACAGAGTTCGCTACATTCGATATTTTCAAACCGTGTGGTGGTAAGTTACCACTAATGAAATAAAGCGAAAATATAACGTTCATGTTTCCAGCTAATCTTTTCTTAGATAATATAAAAATAATTAGTTATTAGTAATTTTTTGCTATCGAGCAAATTACAGAATTTAATTGCAAATTCCGGTAACAAATTTTCTCATTTCAAACCTGAAAAAGTGGGCTAGCGTGTGTGTTTCCATTAATAAGGTGCATAGCAAGAAAAAAGCTGCCATAATTAATTTATTATCATTAAAATACACGAAATTCAGTTTTTTTTATTTCTGATCGAGCCGACGAATGAAAACCTACATCTAGATTACAGTATTTTAAGGATGTGAAATAAGGACGATCAACCAGAGAGGAAGAGAGAAGTAGATTGTAGACTTACGAAATGTGGTGGTAGACAAGGATGTAAAGAATTTGAAAAGTGATGTTAAACAATGTGTTAAATTTTATTTAAAGATATTATGTTTCACCACAATGTGTTTATTTATTTATTTTAGGGAAAATTAACAGCATATTAACAAATATAATATAATGGATTTTAAAATTATGCCAATTACAAATTTTCCACTGAATATAGTAATTTGTTAGAACATAGTTTTATTTATTAGTATATGGTAATTTATTAGAACAAGTGTGACATAGTAAAATATTTTTTTAAAATTGAAGAGGGTGGAGGGGAATGTGGGACGGAAGTAGAAGTGTGAAAGTTTATTATCGGCGAGTCCGGCCAAACAAACAGTAATGTATACGAAGTATTCTATTTAATTCAAAATTATGAGTCTTAATATAAATTTCTATAAACAGTGCATCAAAACTCGTTCTGTTTCTTTCTCCCCTCAATGCTTTCTCGATTGTTTGTGATTCTGTTTTTAATTAGTATACATTCAACCCTGATGAAGGCTCGGCTCTGAGCCAAAACCAGTTGGTAATTACTAGGGATGGGTCGTCGACGTATTTACGGTCGACGAAACGAGACCGTCCACGTCCATCCATCGACGAGACGATCAACTAGTTGAATTCGTCAATTAGTTGACGGGTCAACTTCGTTACGCGGACGTCGCGGACGTTCTATCTAAACATCGGGACGATGGTCAACTGTCTATGGTTCGACGCGACGCTGCTCGACGGCTCATTTTTATTACGTTAATTTTTAAAATTTAAAGAAGTTCGAAGGAATGTAGTTTCGGGGAAAGTAAAACCGCTACTTGTGCTTATATGTAAAAAGAAATATTTTATTATTTATTTGTTTACGCACATTATAGGCTTTTAAATATTGTTTTATATACTTCTTTCTATATATAATAAAGAAAGAAGTAGGTATACACAACAATATCAGGTGTAAGCAGTGAAAGTATCGGGTATAAGCATTAAAATATGAGTATAAAAATTAGAAATATAAAGTACAAAGCAGTAATGTGTGTATAAAAAAATATATTAGGTACACATCATTACATGTGTACAGGGTTATTTGGAAAACATTAATAACCTCGCAGAACTATATTCCTGCTTTAATTATGAGTCGAAAGCTATCATGACCTAATATCAATGTTGGACTCCTGAATAAGGACCATAGTTAGGTATAGAAAATTTTATTCCCTACAAGTTTGTTTATCATTTATATGCTAAAGTTGAAAAGTAACGAAATAACAGAATAATTAAATTTTACCATCCCTTTTCAGGTAAGATATAAGAAGTCGAGATCGATTGAATAAAATATTGATTTTAGAAAAATATCTAGCCGGCCTGTTAATTAATAATAGTTCAATAAAAAATAAAATAATTAAACAGAATTGTTTTATTTTATACAGCGTAAAATTGGGAATTCACCGAAACGTCGCACGTTCTCATCGCAAAAAATCAAGTAAAAAATAATAGATAATAGCTTATTAAGCCTTACGCATGCATTCAAATTTCAAGTCTCTGTCATAGTTCGTGTACACAGATCTGCACTCTATGGTCTTGTATTTTAGAGTTGAAATGAAATTACCCGTCGAGCCGTCTATGGCGTCTACAAGTCGACAGCGAGAGATGAGAGAGAAATAAACGGAGACGTTTTGTCTTGCTCTCGCTCGTTGCTTTGCATTACGTTGAATCTCGAATCGTCCACCGTCCACGCGTCCACCTTCCACCGTCTACGAATTCAACTAGTCCATGCGATAAACGTAAACCGTCGACGCGTCGATGCAATGTCAACGGTTGATTTCAACTAGTCCGTCCATTCAACGCCCATCCCTAGTAATTACTCAATAAAGTGGTGTGAAATAAAGTGTTATTTTATTTAATGAATTTGAAAGGATTTATGTTTCTTCTTTTTGTGCTCTATCCGTTCAACGGACATTAGCTATAAGAAATTAGTTACGCGACACTCGCCAAACACACGCCACACGCTGACACGAGAAGATTCTTCTGGACGGGTGGGAATCTTCTCAAACAGAACTAACCCGCCAAAGATATATACAGTGTCTCATAGCTAGTAGCAAAAACTTCACAGGTGGATTCCCGCCTCAAAAATGAGTCCAAAATATTTAAGCAACCATGACCTAATATTTTTTTTAAACTTTTCTTTTTTTTCTTTTTTTGTAAATAAATAAATACTAATTCATTACGAACCGACATGCAAAAGTACCGTCATTTTTGACGGATTACAGCCAGTAAAATAATAAAAATTTGCTTTTTTAACTAGGTTTTTATAATTTTATTTAAGCGAATGAATTTTTCATAATCGATATAAGTAGGTAACTGTAACGATAGCTCAACTTTTTACAAAAAATAAGTAAAAAACTTTGAAAAAATTAAAACTTTTGATATTCCATTGATATAATGCAGGCGCGTGCAGTGGGAACATCGAAGCATAACTTTTTTGTAAAAGTATATTTTGTAAAAAAATAGAAATCAAATATTTATGCTACAGATTTTTATGATATATCAAACACATGTGTTTACAGTACATACATTATGACAACAATTGTGATAGAAATATTACGAAATATATGTTGTATTCCGATTTTTTTCCACATAATTAATTAGTTACGTAAAAGTCATGCTGCGATGTTCTCACTGCACGCCCCTGATTATATTAGGTCATGGTTATCAAGGCAGAAATCCACCTGTAAACTTTTTGCTACCAGCCAGGAGGCACCCTGTATAGGTTTTGTTATATTCTTACGCTAAACCAGGCTTGTAACCACGATTGGGAATGGTAAGATTGCACCGTAGTAAATCGTCAAAAATTTCTTGCGAGCGTGATACACAAAGCCGAGCGAGTGTTTGATTTTGAAAAGTCATCAAGCTGACAATCGAGATTGGTTGCAAGAAATAACGAAGATGTTCCCACACACGTCCACATATTGTTCACCGGACCCAGTTCGCAATATCAATCGGACGAAAACTGAATGGATCCAAATTGGGTTATGGGAAGCGAACTGACAGACGCTCCTCAAGAACGGGCCGTTGTGCAAATTAGTACTACCGCATCATTACTCTTGATTCGGAGCAAAGTGAAATAACTCATATTTTCCTGATGTCGACTATTTAGCTTCACTTTTCTGTTTGCTTTTTCTTAATTATTTGTATAAATTTACGAATTAACTTAACACGAATTTAAGTTAAACACTATAATTCCTACTATTTCGCAATTAATCACTCATCTGTGAAACACTTTATATCGCTGGCTAGAATATTGTGTTTAATTCTCGCACGCGACAACTTCGCCCGATATCCGTCGCTTCGATTAATCTTCGCGTTGGTAACACTGCGATCGCTACGGCTGTATCGCTGGTTGCGTCGCGTCGGTTAAACGTCAAAACTACTAGTTCCGCCTTTTATACAAAACACGACTTTTTGACTCTTCGAACCTTCGAGACCATTCCACACGTTAGTAGTGTCTGCAAGAATGTTCCCTCGCTTCCAGACTGTTCCAGATGATTCCCGAGTGTTGTTTACAATTCCAGAGCGTTCTATAGAGTTTGTTGTCCTCGACATATTAAGAAGGATTCCAATCGTGCGTAATTTATATCATCCAAATTCTATCATCATGTTACAACACATTAAAATGTGATAATAATTGTGATGGAATATTACGAGATATATCTTTTATTTAGATTTTTTCAAAATATGTATTTCCGTAAAATTCATGCTTCAATGTACAAACGATCAGAAAAATAACTGATGAGAAATTTTTTTAAACTGAAACAAAAAAACATACATACAAACACCTACTAGACACGTACCTAATATAATCATGAAATTGTAAAATGCATATTTATACCTTGTACCCATAATACTCCTGCTCTATACACGAGTCTTCTGACTCTCATAGAGTCAGTAAAATAAATTGTTCCCATATTTGAAATGTTAAATATTAATTTTTGTAAAAAAAAATAAACAAAAAAATGCACTCCACTGCACGCCCACGACCATCCATACGCACGCGTATTCAACAACCTTTTTTTTATTTAGCTGCACACTCTATATTTAATATGCACGCAACATAATTGGCCGAATCAATTGACCCGTGACTCGAGCGGAAAAAACGTCATGTAAATGAGAACATTCAAGTTACAAAATCACCATGTGGAGTAGGTACAGCCCATAAAAATGTTTCAGAATCGGCGCTCCACGAGCGGCGCCCCGAGCGGCCGGCACGCGCACCTGTCCAGCGTCCGGCATCCGGACCACTTGTGATGAAGGGCCCGGCATCACAAAACACCAACAACCAACTAGGCCTATAAAATATAACCGCGATAATGTCTAAACCTGATACCATTGTAAAAAGTTTCACTTTACAGCAGAGTTCGAAGATATATATCACGATGTTTATGGCTTGATTTTTACTTTTGATATACATCCAAAAAAACTTTCTGCGTTTGTTAATAGATGGCGCTAGTTGTATTGAAAAAATGCTACGGATTGTTTTTTTAATATCTGCGGTCGTCACTAGATGGCGCTAGATACGTTTTAAAAAGTGCTACAAGTTTCTTTGATATCTGCGTTCGTTACTAGATGGCGCTAGTTGTATTTTAAACAGTGCTACGGTTATTTTTTGGTTTAATTCGTTTCATATAATCCGTTTTTTATTTCACACAAAGAAACAATCACTCATAACTTATATATAATAATTTTATATATTAGCTTTTTTCAGAATGCAATTCATTTATTCAATAAATAATAATTCATGTACAAAATTATTTCGAGTGTGTATCAATCGACGTGTGCAAAAAAGGAAAAAAAAATTGGATATATATCCAATTTTTGATATATATTCGATATATGTAAATTTGATTTATTGATTTTTAATATAAAAATCAGATTTTTTCGAACCCTGCTTTATAGTCACCACACTACGTATGTATATAAGTGTACAAATAAGTTTCCGCCGTTATTTTTATCAAATATTGGCCATCTATTGTGAAAGAACGGAACCTGCTATTTTATTCGAAGTATTGTCTATCGCTTGCCACTACCTTTTCTCATCTTTCTGACAGCATACGGATACTGCGACGGAAGAATGCTTCATCTTTTGAGGCTATCCACGAATCGACCTAATATGAGGTGAAGTGTCGCTCCGACAGGCCATGCGCCATCCATCGAAACAAGTAGAAATCAGAAGGAGCAATGTCTGGCGAATATGGCGGGTGGGATAAAACTTTACAACTGAGTGTTTCCAAATAGGTTTTGACCGGCAACATGTGGACGAGCATTATCGTGCAGGAGTATAATTTTATCGTGTCTGGAGTAGTTTTCCTTGAGTGCTCGACTCAATCTCATCAATTGTGTTCGGTAGACAGCCTCAGTGATGGTTTCGTTCGTCTTAGTACACTTTCGGTCTTCCACTACGTTCTTTGTCTTCGATGTCAAATTAACCGTTCTTAAACTTTTGATACCACTCACTACAACTTCTCTCACTTAAAGCAGCCTCACCATATGCTTCTATAAGCAATCGATGATTGAAGATTTCTTCAAATTGAAGAAGTAAATCAAAAGTTCCGTAAATGACGCTTATTCGGCTCAAAACTTGACATTTTCGCACTCAAAAGAATATATTATACTGATGAAAAATCACTTATATTTTAAGGTTATGTTGTTGACAGATGTCCAACCTTGCGATAATGAAGTTTTACATGTGACAATTTTAACCATAACTTACTGGTGGCGCCAACTTTTGTCAAACGGCGGAAACTTATTTGTACACCTAATAAATCATTCGAAAAGGTAAATTTGTTAAGTTTTCGTACTTCTACCGATTATCAACTGCAAGGTGCAATTCGTCGGCAGCTCCAAAATGTTCTTAGCTTAGGAAAAAGGCTTACAGGGCGAATGACCGAAAACCTTCCTCCTAAATCTGCCCAAGACTTTGTTGGACAGTTTTGGACCCTACTTTCGTGAGTAGTCGTAGTTAGCACAACCTAACGACGCTCTATTCACTTGAAAAATAATAATTTGATCAAAGAGAGGCATCAAACTTTCACGGCATGGTAACCCTAAAACATCGACTTAAGTTATATTTGATATAAACGTTTTTATTGCATTTTCTTGAAGTTGAAATCCCACTTCAAGAATATGCAATAAATATGCCAATCTTTTATATAACTACCTATAATTTTCATATTCTCTATACCTAAAATTCTCCATAACTTAAATTATACTATCAATATCTTACACTACTTACATACTTAAAAATTTAAAATAGGAATTCTTTAGTAATTAATAATTTTTGTTTTATTGATAAAAAAATTTCCCTTGTAAGTGATTATCCCTCACCACACACAAGAACCTTGATTCTTTTTGGTGAGAAATAACATTATATAATAATTTGATTATTAATATCATGTTAAGTGTTGTAAAAAAAATCATATCTATTAAATAAATAAATAAAATAAAAAAATGCTGATCAAATACCCCCTTTTTAACTATTGCAACGAATGACGCAATTATTTAAACAATCATAGAAAAAATATTGATTGTATTATTTGTATGTATTCTACTAATATTATTTAATTAATTACACCTACATATTTCGGAAAAACCTTTCCATCGTCAGGGTGTTTTATATATCTGACGATGGAAAGGTTTTTCCGAAACATGTAGGTGTAATTCATCAAATAATATAAGTAGATACATATAAATAATACAATCAATATTTTTTTTAAATGTCAATCTACAAAGTTGCTGAATCAATTGAAAAAATAATCATATAAAAACCTATAGAAACAGACCGTTACACTATCTAATAATTAATAACTTTTCCTCTCCTAGTATGTATAGTAGTATCTTTCAGGTAAGGTTTTAACCGTTATTTCCATTTTTTGCATGTCATGTCTAAATGAAGACCCCATGGCAAGAATTTGTTAACTAACATTTTTGTCAAAAATGAGTTAATAAGCCGTCTAAATATTGTACGCTCTTTCCATTGGAAATAAGTTCAGAACTTAAAAATAATTATAACATGTCTTAAAAATAATAAGAACATGTTCAAATCATAGGGATGAACATGTTTACTACACTTTTTCATAAAAATCAAATCAGTTACTAATCAGAACATGTTATCTTCAATAATAAAATGTTCATGCCATCATTCTGAAATTAACACGCCTTTTAATTTGTATGGAATATTTATGGTTAATATAAATTTTACTCTGGCAGTACTGTCATATTTGTTTTTATTTGAAGACTATTATAATATGTACTTGTATATTATTTTTCAATAATTTTAAATGGCACGTACCATGTTTTGTATTATTAATTAACATGCCAGGTATTTTGTAATTTTTGGATAATTTATGGTAAAAACGGATAACATTTGAAGGGATGTTTGATTTTCGTGTTTTACCAATTTTAAAAAGTTGTTATTCTATTAAAAAAGAGTTCCACAGGCGAAAAAATGGATGTTAACTACATTTTTTTAGGGAAAATTAGTATATTTTTATTTTTTGTGCATAAATGCTTTTTTTTTACTTTGTAAATACTTTTTTGATATTTTAGTGACATAAGTCAATAAAAATTAATCTTGAATTAGCAATAAAAAATATTTTTCAAAGGCGAAATGCAAATGTCTAATTATCCCAAAATGACTTGAATGTTAGTTAACAACTTCTTGCCATGGGGTCTACAAATGTTAACATTAGTACTAACTGATTAAGGCGTAAGTTAGTCAATTCTTTAGGGAAAAATATCCGCGAAGAAAGTATAGCGATTCGATCAACTGACGTCACTTTTAAATGGATCAAATGACGTCTATAAATTCAAATGTACGGCTTATCCGTATTACGAAATGGCTCGCGGGGAGTCCGGCGAGATGGAAAGAAAAACATGTGCCAACAGCACAATGAAATATCTAACAAGCAGAAGAAAAAAATGTAGCACGCGTCCGAGAGTTCATTACTAAAGAACAAAATCCGGAGCCGTAATTTAATGACACTGCCCCCCGGCCAATCGTAAAACGAGATCTCAACGTGAAATTCAATGTCGTAAAAATGCCACTAAATCATATCTCTCTGTACGACAAATCGGATACAACGCTGGTCAGCGAAGAGTAATGAAAACTTTAAATGTTTTAGCTTAAATAATTCAAATTTTTCTGAATTTTCCAATCATATCAATGAGAATAACCATGGTTTTGATAAAAATACAGGTGTCAATATTCTTCACATTGATAGTAAAAGTAGACGTCTAAATAATTTAGAAGACCTAGAAATTAAGAAATCCATAAATAATAGTGAATGTATTATAAATAACCAAAAAATCTAACTTACAGTCCTATCTTGAATATGTTCCCTTTCACCCTATCACCTGTTTCTTTCTCACCCTCCACTATTTAACCCCATTTGGACACTTGACACTGAGGTATGATTGTTCATAATTTTGTAAACTTTAATTAGTATTAAGTATACCCTGACGAAGGAACGTTGTTTCCGAAACCGGTTGGTTTTACCAAAAATTAAGTGGTGATAAACTATGTCAATTCGTTTAATTATATGTTTTAGTTCTCTTCTGTGTAGTTTTCTGGTAAGAAAAGCCCAGAAAACTAGGCAGTGAAAACATGGGAACAGATTTAATTCACAATTTTTATCCAGCTAGCATATTATTATGTTTTGTGACGTACTTAAATACCGCTTCTCGGCGCAGCTCGGTACGCTACGGGCGGGCCAGGCATTCATTCGCCAACCGCCTTGCCGATTAGTAGGGTTTTCTTATAGAAAATGTAACCATAAAAAAATCTTATCATTTTACCACCACCACTTTAATAGACTAAATAAAAATTTAGTCCATTAAACTGTATTTAATTCTATTGATAAATTCTAAGTCTAAGTAATTCTTTAATTCGGGTAAGCTCCTACAACGAAAAATGTGTATTAACGGCGAATTTAATGGATAGTCATTCCTGTGGGTTCATACAAAGAACACTTCGTGATGTCTCGTTTGTCTCGGTATATTATAGAGCAACATGCAATAAATCCAACATCCACAAAAACACATAAATGAAAAATAAACTGCTTTGGCGTTCTGCCTACTGCCAGACTGCAATTTTACTGATTGTAAAAAATACCAACGTTAGAATGTCGTTGTAAGCGGGTATCACGGAGTTTGAAAAGCGTTAGCGATACGATAACGCTTTATTGTCTCTGGCTAACTATAATATCGAGTTGCATAATAGCGCCTTAATATAATAAATCTAAATGATTCCAGATCGCCGGCCACATTTCAGCAACGTTAGTGGGGTCATAAACGGAAAACAATAATTTTTAATACACTTCCTTAAGAACCTTAATGATATGGTCGAGTTTTTGCCAGGTCACTGTCGACTACGGGGCCAGCGTTTAATAGTGCAAAAACACAGTTCACAGTCAGAAATTTCCTCACGTTACATACAACGACACCGACTTAACAGTGTGTTAATTAATTCCGTCAAACTTAAAATTCTTTCCAATCTAACCTAACGTGAACGATTATGGACGGAGCCACCATCGAACGTGGGTCGGAGTAAAGAAAGAAAGATTTTCTTCCTCAATCTCCGCCGATAAAGCGCACGGTCTAGACAACTCGAAATATCTCTACAACAACTAGCTACTTACACAGCTGAAATTGTACTTACGGAGTCCGTCCCGGTTCTTGGGTTGCAGAGCTCCGCGTGTTGTGATCGAGTGAATTAGAAAACAGAGCGCGATATGTCTATTTTCGAAAGGCTTTAACTAAAACTGCGGCTACGTCGAATTCGGAAACACGTCCATTTTCGAAAGGCTTAAACTTTCAAAAACGGAAATAATCGGACACGTCGTATCTTAGGAACCGCGCGAAAAACGTCGTTTCTCCAACAGAAGCAAAGACAACGGAAATCCGTGGTTCTAATTGTCACCTGTTTCGGATTTCGTAAGTTAAAATCCTGACCAGCAATTGGAGCACAATACCTCGAACGTCAATTTCGACCAATGACACTTCATTATTTCGATCGGCGGTCAGCGATCATGAAACACATAGTATATATAATATTTTCTATACTTATAACCCTATTTTGTAATCTATATGGTAGCGAAAAGCTTTTATCTTTTGTGGTATGAGAAATAAAACTTCTGCAAAATTCTGTTTTTGCCATCGCTGCGAAAAAAATGAGCCTAGATGCATGATGGAGGCCAATAAAAATAAAAATTGTTTTGAGCCTCACACAGATGGCGTTTGTTAAAAATGTTATATCACCTTGTATATAACATTAACATGTATATATATTACTATTGTTAAACAATTAAACATATGAGTAGTTGTATATCAAAACCTACCTAACGCAAAAGTTTTTTTTGGCAAATCAAAGAAAACTCTTTCACATCTTGTTTATAACTTGAATAAGATGAAATAAAAGTAATTAAAAATAAACTAACTAACTAACTGACCATCACGCCGTTTGCCACAGGGGTAGGCAGAGATGATTGAACGCCACACTCTTCTATCCTGGCACACCACTTTTGCTTCGGCCACATTCATACATCTTCTCATACACGTTCTACTCATCCTCAAATACTAGTACCCGATCGTGCCAGGTCTTTCGCGGACGCCCTCTGTTCCTGTTGCCTCCAACACTCGCCTCATATATTTTCTTAACCATCCTTTACTCGTTCATACGTTCCACATGACCAAACCATCACAGCACTCCTTTCTAAAATAAAACATTCAAATAATATAACGTAAATTAAATTTGTATATTTCGTGAGTTATTTCACCAGTGCAATGGATTTAGGTTGGGTTTGAAATTTAAGCATTTGTATTAAGGCAGATTTTGAGGTTCAAGGAAACAAATATATTCACTGCATTATCAAGGATGTAGTGAAATAAAGTTTTAACAAGCAATAACTTTAGATTGATATTTGTTATGATAGTTAAACTAACAAGCAATACACTTTAATGTCCCGCAGAAATGAAGAAGAGCACCACGCCTTTTCCACTTAAATCATTGGAGAACAAACTACGGTAAAAACTGTATTATTAACAGAGTTCTAGATACCTATGACACTGCCTTTGCAGATCTGGATATTTTAAGTTTACGTTTAAGTTACGAGCAGTTTACAAAATCTCTTACGTATAAACTCGCGCGATGACATTTTTCTTCCCACACATGTGAACACGAACACATAAAAACGCATACACACACGGACACATAAAAACGCATCCACACACGGACACATAAAAACACACAAATATATACACTCACACAAACTTACTATTTGACATGTTTTTTCTTATTTTTTGATCGATCCTAGTATAATATTATTGTATATATGTGTTTTCTTGTAATTGGCCCAAGACTCTGTACATTAATTATTGTTTTTTTCAAGATTGATTTAATATATGGCTGTAAGAAAACCAATAAATGAAAATAAAAATAAAAAAATAAAATGTAGAAGTGATCTTATATTATGTATTGACATTCAAATCTTAAAAATAAATGATACTTAACGACTGATATTTTGTAATAGTCAGCGACCACACACCTAGGTAATTTATATGGAATGACTCCTATTCTATTCTTTGTGAAATATTCCAATTATTGGAGATTTTTTGATGGGAATCGTTGCTCGCACCTCACAAACACGACGGATACAAATTGAATTAATTACAATTTGTTTGATCTTATATTTCCACCGTAAGATGGCAGTACTGTTATGTACAGCAGCCACACGAATGCCACACAGGTATCTATCTACAATCCCTTTTACGCATCGCAAAGTTTCGACTACAATTAATTTATATTTATACGACTTTATTATGAAGGCAACATTGCACGATAGAAATTTTATAGATTTAACAACTTACAACGATAAACACGACAAACATTAAATAAAATCTCACGCGGCGGGCGACGGAGAAGTCTTTCCGCGCTGTAGCAAGGATCATCGCCCCTGAAGAAAGTCTGAGAATCTTTCGTAGAGGGAGCTCTTCGCGGAGACACTTTTATCTCGAGAGCGTCCCGTAAAAGCTGTTGTTAAAATATCCCCGCAAGTGAGGTAAATTAATCCCTCACCTCACACAATGATGAAAGAGCAAGGGGTCCTTTGTGACCCGGTACTCTGCTAGCCACGAGATAAAAGTAAAAAGTAAGTTAAAATATTAACATACTAGCTGTAACACGTCAAAAATGACGCAACATTGTTTCGCGTCTTTGCTAAGCCCTGGTATACATTTATACTATCTTTTTAGGCGGCCGTAGCAACATGCGTGAAGCGGCCGGTTCGGGTTTGGTGGCCCGGGGTTAAAGCCCCAGCTCTGGCCGTTTAATTTGTTTTTTTAGCGGTGAATTCGAAAGAAATTACGGACGATACACAAAGTTACGGGGACAGACGGGCAGACAACGGAATTATAATGTTTGATTTTTACTCCAAACCATGGTGCGACGTGCAAGACACATGACATTAACCATCGAACAAAAACACGCACAATACAAAAATAAGACTAAGAATAAATCATTAATTGATATGGAATTTACTTTGTGGAGCAACGTGATTATTTCAATTTAAACTAAACTTAACTGTACTTATACGCACGCTGAGCTATTTTACTACTAGTACAGATTCGAAAGATATTTACTACTAGACAGACATGGAAGACATTTACTACTAGTACAGATAGACAGTCCCTCTTATCACCAGGTGTAATTAATAATTTAATAATTATTCCAGACCATGCTAGAGACCTTTCAAAACTATAGTAGTGACAAAATAAACTAGAGCAATCGCGACTCATTTGCAGATTAAAATTACGCGATAACTTACAAAAAATGATACCATTGACAGACAAAAGGAGTGACAAACGTACTACGACATGCACGGATTTAATCACGCCGTTTCCCCTTGGGGGTAAGCAGAGAGGATAGAGCGTCACAGTCTTCTGTCCCGACATAAAACTCTCGCCTCATCCACATTCGTCCAGAATCGCATACAAGCTCGACGGTTATTCAGGTTTCTAACGGGACCATCTTCCAGTATCTGGTTAATCTGGTAGTGCCACGTCTTCAACACTTGTGATTGTTAAACCCTTAAAATAATGATGGTTAAACCGTTGTTTTAACCGGTTATTTTCGGTTATCTGATTGTATGGATGATCAGTTGCCAAACATACATGTAATCAGATACAAATCTCAAATAACGTTTAGTGTGTCACCGGCTAAAATACCATCACTCATATAAAATAAATAAACATTAAAATATATCTTTTAAACATTGTGACCTAAATGTTTTATTTATAAACCTTCCGATCTCTTTATTTAAAAAAGAAAAAACAGAAAGCACGTATTATATAATATAAAAATTATTGTGTTTATTGATTTATATTTATTAAAAAATCATCATAAAAGTCTGGCAAAGTAACCAGAACAAACTATCAGAAGTAAAATCTAACGCGACCAACATAAAAATATGTATTCTATTTCCAATATTCTCTAATTCAAAATATATAATACATGTACTTCTCAATGTATGAATGATTAAACAATAATAAGCAGAAAATTTAATCAACACAATCGGCCCGATTCTGAAAATAACAATGTCTGGATCTTTAAGATCTTTATCCCAACACTTAATAGACGATAATAAAAATTAAAAATGTCCAGAGCGGATTTTGTAGTTCTACGGCTCAAATGCACTGTGTTAAAAGATGATATAAGAAAGATTGTTTCTTACAAACGTATTAATTTCTTCATCCACAGCCTCCAGATGAAATATCATGACTTACCTTGTCATGTCCGCGTTCGGCGTTACCGCTATTCAAATCTTCCCATCTTGACATTTTTTGACAGATATGTCTGGATCTTTAAGATCTTTATCCAAACACTTAATAGACGATAATAAAAATAAAAAATAAACGAGACATAGCTTTACGTCAAAGTTTGTTTCTGTAAGTTTCAACATGAGATAGATATAGAGGGAGGGAGAAAGATGTAAATTGTTATCATTCAAATATCAAGATGGGAAGATTTGAATACGCGGTAACGCCGAATGCGGTCATGACAATTTTAGCCATGATATTTCATCTGGACGCTGTGGATGAAGAAATTAATACGTTTGTAAGAAACAATCTTTCTTATATCATCTTTTAATACAGTGTATTTGAGCCGTAGAATTACAAAATCCGCTCTGGACATTTTTAATTTTTATTATCGTCTATTAAGTGTTGGGATAAAGATCTTAAAGATCCAGACATTGTTATTTTCAGAATACGGATGAATATCTACTTAAGTTGAGGATTTAGACCGGGCCGAGTAACTAACTAACTTTGGACGTAATCTCGAGACAAAAGTGTCCCCATGGACAGGGTGTTAAAAATTAATGAAAGAGGTATGAAGATTTCGTTAGATGTCACGAATGGCAGCGTGATGTCCACGAGCGACATCTACATCTTGCATAGACAGACACCCACTAATTGTTTATCGCTTGTATTGCAAATGCTGCCTCATTATAATAACACATGGGTGTATCATTTATCGACGGCTTATATTTAGCTTCACACATTACTAAATGTAACCCGTCAATAATGATGGTAAATTACTAGCGTTTATAAGCTTCATTTATTTAAAAAAAAAACAACGAAAATGAAAGTACGATACAATATATTTTTTTCTTTAAATTAAATAGAGATGCGAACACGGAAAACGTGTCACGTCAATATTCTTACTATTTTCAAACTAGGCTAAACGCTTGTGCTATGAAAATAGGACTAACTTGCTAGTCTGGAGTGAGGTTCGAACCCGCGACCTTTGCATCGCGAGGCGAATGTCCTAACCACAATACCAACAAGTGTTTAAATATTTCAATTGATACATATACTCATATTGTAACGAAATGCCAAAAGACATCACATACAGAATCACTCGTAATATGTTAGTGATAACAGTAACATCGAAACCTCTAAGACCTTCCACAACATTCTGAAACACATCACCACACACTAGGGTAATCTACAATATTCGGGAAACGCCTGGAACAACCGAGAAGAGACGAGAACTTTCTCCTAAAGACTAGAATAATTTAGAAAGTACGAAAATACCAGCATTTGGATATAAATAGCGCGGATCTAGGCCGCCGCGGAGTTGTCATGTTTTGACAGTTCGTTCGGTATAAAGCCGGCAGTGAGTCGCGAGGCCACGGCTAGGGTGGGCAGTCGTGAGATAATCGAGGCGATAAATAAGGCGAAATAATCGAGCGAAGTACCCGAGTGGCGAAATAAACTAATACGTACGAAAATCGGATAGAATGTTCTAGTGAATGTTAAATAAAGTGTTCCAGCGATAATAAAGAGTTCATTTACGAATGATATATTGCGAAATAGTGTAATTTAAAGAATTAATGAGCGAAATACATCGAACGAAAGCATCGAATACTTACCTAAGTGGAGAAATAAATAAATGCGATAAACACTACGTGCGAGAATTGAATGTTCTACGAGCGATATTCATTCGCGAGAGTTCATTTGCGAGTGATATATTGCAAAATAATGTAATTTAAAGAAAAGCGTTAGGTTTAATATGTGTTAAGTGACTTTACATATTGAATAATTAATTAATTAATAAAAAATATTGAATATAATATTTGTATAATCTACCTTTATCTTAGTTTTTTTTTCATTTTTGTTTTCATAATTTCTGAAACATGTTGGTGAAAAAAAAAACTCAGATAAAAGTAGATTTATACAAATATTATAATCAATATTTCTTTAAATGTCAATCTACAATGTTGCTCAATCAATTGAAAAAATAATTAATAAAACGCTAATTAATTTCTAGTGTTTTCATTCATACTTTTCCCTAGCCACATCGTGTGATAATATTATTGTTTATCAATTTTTCTACGAATTATTATATGTTTTTTTAGTGCTATTATGATTTTTGATGGTTAAGTAGAATGTTAGCATTGTATCGATCAATAATGTTAAAAATTACTCGCGATTGATTTGAAACCAAATTTTTTTTTCTTGTATAATAATATGTAATACGAACGTAAGGCTAATTACATACACGCAATGCTTTTTTGGGCTATGAAGCACTGAAACGGCGTTCGGCACTTTATTTACGTTACTTTTGATGTTTCAGCAGTAATTAGACGAAACAATTTTCGCGAGTACATAATAGGCATGATGAAGGCATATTCAGCAAACAGACGGAGATAGGTAATAGTATGTACGAGAGACTTATCGTTCCGTAAAAGCTCTTTACCTACTGATAATCCCATCACAATCAGAGCTAAAACCTTTCACAAAGAATTAGAATCATGGACCTCCTATAGCCTTCTACCAACTCTTTGTGGAAGAAGGGGAAGATTAGCTACCGTATGGAAAAAAATCATGCAGTTAGGGAGTCTGGAACTAACTTTAATGGATTCCAATCCACTGCCAATAAGGCTGCTAAGCTCAAGGACCTCGATGACATTTGTGAATTCATGTTAGATGAGCATGCTGCTTTTAAAAAGCATTATTAAGTTAAGCAGAATAAATAAAAAACATTTTTCGGAATAACGTTGTGAAAATTTGTTATACAACGTTTTTCCACTGATTCACTATGTTTTTTTACAATAGATTCAAATTTAATTGCCTTTTTTCCCTATTTTATATTGAGATTAGTTAAGAATTATATGTTTGTTATATTTAAAATATAAAATGTAATAAATTGTAACTGGTTCATTTTTTCAATTTTTCTCGGAATGAGAGTATTGTTGGATACAACGTTATTCCGGGCAAGGGCTCAATTAAAGAATAAGTGATTTTAGAGAAGAAAATGTTTTGAAAGGATTCTAAAAAATGATCCAGTTTTAATACACACATTGAGATAAATAAGATTTTCAATAAAATAAAAGTATAAAATACTGCATTCGGACATTTTAACCGAAACACCGACCAGAGCGAATGACGTCACGCCGCCGTACCGTCACCGTGTCTCTTGAACTGTTGTCATAGACACAATGGGCATGATGACAGTATTAAAGTGATTTTAGAGAAGAAAATATTGTGAAAGGATGAAAAAAAATAATCCAGTTTTAATGTTCACATTGAGATTAATAAGATTTTCAATAAAATAAAAGTACAAAATTGTGCCATCCGCCATTTTAGCTGAAACGCCGGTCAGAGCGAATGACGTCATGCCTCTGTACCCATCACCGTGTCTTTGAACCGCTGCCATAGACACAATGCAATGTTTACTGAGACGAAATGACAGCTGCGGGCGTTTTTGCGCGAAATTAAAAATATGTAGATGAAAATGCAAGTATTTGCGTAAAAAAATAGTTTATTACTGAAATACTGGTATTTTCGGTAATACTAGGCGTGTACCTACAATATAGAATGTTATTTCAAAATCTGTCATCATGCCTATTCAATGTTATAACACCTGCGGGCGTTTTTTCAATAGGCAGATGAAAATGCAGCTATTTTCTATGCAGTAAAAACTAAGTTTATAACTGAAATTTAATTATGTTTGAGTTTATAATGTAATTTATGCATAAAAAGTACGTCATTTGACTGGCTGTAACTGGTGTATTATATATTCCTATGCAACAGCATCATCGGGGTCTTGGAAAAGACATCTTTGTGACATCAGAATATGGAAAGTCTGTGATGATTTCCCACGGCTTTCTCCGCTTGGACATCTTCTTATTTTCATGACAATGGAGAGTGACAATGTCTTTCAGAGCAAAAGGTGAGAATGCAGTAATTACGCAACACGTTGCAATGCGTTCTTGGATGGACCGGAGCGAGAAGTCGCACGTATTATTTTTTACTATTAATGAGATAAGCTAACGGGATCCTAAATTCGATAAAAAAAAGATTATAATATATTTTATATGTCTGTTTCAAGAACACTGTTCGATATTCGTGATGTCACGTTGGCACAGAAATCGATTGTTCACAGAATATTGTTCTTTTTCTTATGTGGCAACACTGATTGGTCTCTATCGAAATTAATCCTACCCTCCAGAGTATATACACAGTATACCCAGAACAGTAGTTTCTGTCGGCGAGTCATTAGCCTACTAATGCGTTGACGCTAGGGTTGTCACTTTACTCGTAGCGTCTGAGATTCCGACGCATAAGGTAGACACGAAACCAGAATAAAATTCAATTTCTTTTAATTGTTCAAAAATTGATGTGCCGATTTTAATGTTTATGTGTTCTTTTTCGCTCTCTATACGAAAGACCTGCTACATCCTCTCTATATTGGCAACAAAGTCATGAGTAAATTTCGATCTGTCGCATAATTTCTGTAATCAGTATACGTAGTTTCTGCACTGAAATTGCAAGAACGCTGATTAACATCAACCTAGACTTTTAAAAACTCACAGTCTTTGTGATAATCAACACACCTTTTTTGAATGGTTTGTATGAAGACGTATTACTGTTCTTGGTATACTGTGCTATATACCAGTTTACCTTTCGTTTTGACAAGTCTCGCTATCTGGTTATTAAAACGCCACAGGACAGACTCTCTCGCCTCCTGTCCTGTAAATTTTCGTCTTGTGTTTAATTGTGCATCCTATAGACATTTCTCGTCTCGTCACCGCCGGACAACGGGATTAACGCGTGTTAATGTGCCAATCGAGTGAACCAAACGAAACGTTCCTCTCTTTCTCAACCCAATACAGTCCATTTCTCTTCTCGTTATTCCTCTTAACCTTCGTATTCCTTATCCCATTTCCCGACCATATTCCCGCCGTCCCCCACGTACGCGGCGAATCGCGTCGCGTACAAACACAATTAATAGATTTTGTCCACAGAGAGAAAATCATTAATTAAAATAAACTTTAGACGTCTCACGGAGACGAAGATATTTATATGGAAACGTGTATGTAAGTCTATCCTTATAGGATGGCCCAGAGCTTTCGACCTGTACGAGCTGGCTTAAATGATCACTCTACATAACGCTACGTTAACCAATTACATCGTAAGAACGTCCACACATTATCAAATTTTTTGAAAGTCATATATGTGTTTTAAATCTGAAAACCTTAAGTTTATTTAAAGGGACAATGCTAGAGAAATCTGTAGTCCTTCTTATGAAATTCTTAATTAATAAAAAAATGAAAAATTCTTATGAAATAGATTTCGCAGCTGGTAATATCTCTAGCTGGTAATAGCTCTATACTTAAAGTGGATTAAAGCAATATTATTTTTAATGTATACATGATATTCTTCCGAATTATTTAACATATATGCTAGAATGCGCCTGAAAATATGTATGTTCTGAGAACACAATTACTGGATTTTGTCCACAGAGGGATTTTTATTAATCAACATAAATTATATAGAGGTCTCACAGAGACGAAACGTGAGTCCTTTTTATAGGATGGCTCAGGACTTACGACCGAGACATCTATTGTCCCTCTCATAAATTTATATATACATAGATTTCATTACTAGCGGCGAAATCTACACAGATCTCTCTAGTAAGACAAAACATAGTCCAATATCAACTTTTTTAATTGACAAAATGACATAGGTGCACCACAAGTTTCGGGACTGTATCCACAACATTACGAAAATAATGCAGCATTACGATTTATGGAAACAAATCAGAATATAAAAGTCAATAAAATCGCGGTGTCTAATAAATCATACAAACAGTCGTCGAACTGGTAATCCCCAAACGGGAGTCTATCGGCCGTATTCCGAAAATTCTTAAGATTGTTATCCTAACACTTAATAGACGAAAATAAAATAAATAAATAATGAAATGTAGGTGTAGGTATACTCTTCTTCGTTCTTCGTACTCAAATAAAGAGATTTGTATATTTTCACACATCTCTCTCAAATTAAATACCTTTATTTGATGTCTGAGATCCCCGTAGAAAAGTTATTTCTCCGGTGCCTTCTTATCCAGGCGGTCTGCTCTGACAGCTTCAAACGGATTACCGAAGTACCTATCGCAGACGTAACCTCACAATTCCCATGCTTCGATTAAAATTACATGAAATAAGTACTAATGCTGCATTTAAAGCTGATAGAAGAAAGATTACTTCATATACACTTATGAATTTCTTCTCCCGCAGCGTTCTGATGCAAAATTATTGCAAAATTGTCATTGTCGCGTTGGACTCGTATATTATTTATAATTTTGACGTTTGACGGATAACCGTCATGTCTCGCGTAGTATTTCTACGTATTTATAGTATTTCTATCTCCCTCTCTCTCAAGTAGAAACTGAAAGAAACAAACACGACGTTTCCATTGACGTATATAGATATGTTATTCCCATACTAGCCGGCTTTCATATGTAGCAAATATTGCATTTAAAGAGACAACAAATCACGGCACACTTATATCATAAACGCCCTGCGTGTAGACAGAAAAATGAGATAATTTGAAGCCACGGTGACTTCAATTGACAATTCAATGACAAAATAACATACTCATTCTTACAATAGTGTAAGATACTCTGTTCCTTTTTCCCCGGGATTTTTTTTTGCGCGCAGCGTCGCGCCCGATCACAAAAAAGGTCCGTTCGATAATGAAGGCAATTAATTACCTTACTTTTGAGTTGCCAAGATTTCACGCTTGTAACGTATCTACAGTTTATTATATCATTGGACGTATCGTCTATTAAGTGCTGGGATAACAATTTTAAGATCAAAATATTGCTACTTTCAGAATACGGCCGCACGAGAGGTCGGGAAAAATACGGGGAATCCTTTTAAACGAAAATTCCGAGAATTGAAGAAGTGTTTTCGACATTCCAGGGTCATTATCACCTCGGTGGTAACCCGATCACAAACACACCATTAGACAGGCTGCACGTGGAGCGTCATCAGTTTGCCTTCCCCGGGTGTCTGGTCGGGCGCGAATGCTAATAACAATATATCTCATGTATTAAGGGCAATGAACAAGATTGAGCCCAGGCGGGAGGTAATGGTTTCACCGCACGCTCCTATTCATTTCTGCTACCCGTGACTCGGGATCTGTTCTGAAGGTAAAGTATAGTATGGCTCAGTTACAATTAACCGACATCTTTTTATATAAACTTAAATAACCTCCTGTGCGACCGCGACGCACAAAGGTTGGAAATTAGATTCTGTGCGCGCAAAATTCAAAAAACGAAAGTCGTAATAAAAATAAAATATATGCAGCGAAATAAACTTAGTTCCTTGGGTAATAAAGTCCCACTAATAGTTAATTACCTAAATCGTATCTAGTCGAGCAGGTAGTGACGTGTTGTTGCAAAAAAATAAAGTTGAGTTATTGTCAGTCGGATACGAGTGTTTTTACCAAAGTGGTGTTTATATTTTTGAATTTTGTTCTTCGAACTATGGAATCGATAAACTTAGGTAACTTTTTTTTAATATAATCCACATTTTTATTCAATTAATACTTTACAAAGCCACGATTTGTTTTTAACAAAATATCGTAAATTTTTTCTGCATGTGCCTGCCGAAAACTATACAAAACACATTAAATATAAAGGAGTTTAAACTGGAGTAAAAGTTTTAAATGAATTTTTTTTAAATGACTAGATCAAGTTATATAAAACGTTTTAATTTAAATCATGTATTATACCATACAACATATGTATATAACTTAATAATTAACACTTTAATAATTATTATTAAGTTTTATTATTTAAAGTGTATTTATGGCGTTCATTTTTCATTTACATAAATGTTTTATTTTTATAACTTCTTTGGCTTATTATTATAAAACGTATTTTATGATAGGTTTGTATGAAATTCTTGTACTTCGTATGATACTGTAAAACCCACCAGGGCGTTGATAATAATAAATAAATAAACAAATAAATTTTCATGAAAAAATACATTCTGAAACTAAAACTGAAAAAAATCTTGCACAACTCTACTGGTCTAGCTCTTAAGCCGTCATATTAGGAATACTATTGGAGTATATTATTCACAGAAATGATTAATATTTATCGACGATAACCTTCGAGTGGCCCCGACGAAACACGATGAGGTCGTGGATCACCTCAAAAAATGAAGAAAAACGGTTGCACGATGGGTGCAACAGTGGCGACCCATCAGAGTCGACAGCCGAAGCAGCGTGGTAAGAAAATATCGGCCAACGGGTGATGGTGATTGATGCGACTATTCACGACGCAGGGCGGACAATGGCGGAGTGTGCTCATGCAGCACCCTGGTTCGCACGTTGTCGCCGCTCGTCACCGTCTGCCGCTTCCTGGTGGCTGGGATCCGACCGCATGGAAATTGCTCTCAACATTTGTTCTTGGCTCGTTACCTCAATATACAATTGTTGTCCTCAATATACGAGGAAATTCTACTGATAAATTTGAAGACGATAGAGTTCAATCAGTCCTGGAGCATGTTACCACACCGTGAAGCTACGTCAGCTTCGGTCAACCCACTCTCCTGCACCAATGTAGATCTAAAAATACAGTACTGACCATAGTGTGGTAGATAAATAAAGAAAAGAGTGCTGAAGGTTAAGAAAAGTGTTGTGTCGGTGTTGAGGGCAACATGAATAGAGGGCGTCTGCGAAAGACCTGGCGTGATCGGACAGGATACTACAAGTATTGGAGGATCACCCTGTTAAAAGCCTCAACCACCGCAGAGCATACATGAGAAGATGTATGAGTGTAGCAGAAGCAAAAATGGTGTACCGAGATACTAGGATATGGCGTTTTATCCTCTCAGCCTACTCATAATAAAGTTTCCAAATGAAGCTTTTAGGTGAGGCCGAGCGCGAAGTTAAAATAAGTAAAAAATCTAGTACAACTGAACAAAATTACTAAGCGGCTTCTTGGTCTTACAAAATTAACTGCGAGTAGGTGAGAATCTGGTGACAGGAGCATGTGCGAACGGGGTACATGGGTATGTACGCATGATGATGCATGCCAAGGAAAAAGTTTAAATACCCGCGCGCACGGACGCGCATTCTTCTTTCCTGAATCATGTCATTGTGAAGTCATTCCAGCCCGAGGTCACGTCTTATCTATCTTAATTTTATTCTCTGCTTTATTTTTAATGAGATGCTAACATAAAACTAGGTAAAAATAATTTTAAAACGATAAATGATTTATTTCAAACTGAACCCAATATCCCAATTACAAGTGTCATCGGCCTGCTCAAGCAACGTGCATATATTTAGTGTGTCAAAGTAATGCGACCATGTACGAATTGGCACATGTCCTGCAAAACGATTAATGATGTACAGTGCTAGTGGCGAACAAGCAAACAAAATAAAATTGATAAAATTTTTATTGATAGAGTAATATAAATATCGCAAATTTTAGGATGAGTTTTGCGATTGTCATGCCTAAGACAATTATTATAAATAAAGAATTGATATTGTTTGTTAGGGGTTCAGATTATTTTTAAGAAAGTGATCGCAATCATGTAACCAATCATGTAGCTGACCAGGTGACCTAGGCACGAATTACCCAAGAAACGAATCGACATTTTCGTTGTTTGTTTTGTGTTCGAACGACGAACATTTAACCTTTTCTCTTCGGCGCTGTAAACTGAGTTGACATTGTCTCTAATTATATGAATATCTCTGTAAATATACTAAATACAGAGTTCATATTTTAGGTATTCCTCCGTAATATATTGATGTATTTACATAAATTTACAATTTTTAAATAAACATTTAAATAATTACAACATGTAAGAATCATCAATTTAATCACAATCAAATTATTATACCTATTTGCTTAACCTTGTATTTAGTTCACATCTCATTTTTCTAAATTACTGATATAACTTAAAACACCTATCTATACTATTGTAACGAGGCTAAAAAAAAAGAATCACGCACTTCTGTCAAAGTGACAGTTGTTTGAAGTTGGCACAATACTACCGATGGATCTGGAATCTCTTCACCTCCGACTTTCGAGAGGCATCTCCAAAAGTCTGGAAAGCGCGAGGAACTTCTGGAAAACGCGGGAAACGTCTTAAAATTTCGATAACAGCATTGACCAATATAAATACGACACGCGGGAGTAACCAGTGAGTTATTTTTCCGTGCGCGTCTGACAGCGATAACAGAAGCGAAAGTAGCCGCGAGTTGCCGGGACGGCCAGGCGGGCCGTAATTCGACAGCGAAGATTCCGGAAAGTTCTTACGTAGCGAGATAAACCGAAGCAAAATTAAGAAGTGCGGAAATTGGATGGAATATTCTGGGAATAGTGAATAAAGTGTCAAAGCGAATATAAAGTGTCTATTTACGAGTGATAAATTTTCGAAACGCTTTAATTTAAGGAATAGCGTTACATTTAATAGTTATAAGTGACATTGTACATTAGTTTAATTAATTAATCGGTATTCAATAAATCCTGTACTAAATCCCAGCGTTTCATTAATTCCTCCTGTAGCCACGACATGTGACACTATTATATATTGTCAATTCTGTAATTTTTTTGCTGTTCTACTCTTTGGATTTCTTGTATATATTATTATGCAAAAAGTACTTCTGTGCCGTGTATTGAAATAAATAAATAAGTAAATAATCTTGTGACAATATTTATCGACCTTAAAAATCGAGAATTTTACATATTCACTGAGCCCGAAACGCGTTTAATATTATCACCGCACGAAAAAGGTTAAATGGAAAATAATCTTAACCGATTTTAAATTAATAAATTATTACATTGTAAATTTTTCTTACAATAATGGTGTGACGGTCGCGCGGCGCGGCGGGTATTGTGGACGACAATAGGTGGGCATTAGCGAAGGGAAAAACTACATTTCAAAATGAAGACTACAACACACACACGTTCACCAGTTTGAAGACTAAAAAGTGTACACTACAATTGTAGTAAAAACTACTTGAAGTGAAGTAATTGTAGTACTACGAAATGAAGTTAAGTAAATGAAGTGAAGTAATGAAGTAATTGTAGTATTAATGAAGTGAAGTAATGTAATGAAGTAACTGTAGTATTAATGAAGTGAAGTAATGAAATGAAGTAATTGTAGTATCTTCAAGTTTGTATTTACTGGGGTATTATGCCGTGTTGTGACCTTTCGGGCCGACGTTTCGGATCCAATTGCAGGGTCCATCATCAGGGCTGATGTGTTATCTTGAATGTTGGTGTTGTGGTTAAGTATCGGCTTGCAATACCGGTATCGGACAACACATCAGCCCTGATGATGGACCCTGCAATGGGATCCGAAACGTCGGCCCGAAAGGTCACAACACGGCATAATACCCCAGTAAACACAAACTTGAAGATTCTGAGTGGCCGTGAAAACCTAAGAACATTCCTAATTGTAGTATTAATGAAGTGAAGTGTAATGAAATGAAGAAATGAAGTAATGTAGGACTAGTGAGTTAATATTTTTTTTCCAAATAAAAAAGGCGTTTCCCAAATAAAAATTAGTTAATATTTTTTTCCCAAATAAATAATCTGGCGAGCTAAAAAAGAAAAAAAAAAAGGTCAACGAGGAAAATATTTAATGACTATATTTTCTCCAAAGTAACATTTGGCGACCTAAAAGAAAAAGGTCGCCAGCCAGATTTCTTCATTCGATTCCAAAAAATTTTCAAACCATGGGGGGGAGGGGAGTTGTTACAGTTTCCAGAGATTTCTTCATACATCTACATCAACTTCCCAAAAATTTCACGTAAAAAATGAATGAAGTATACTATTTGAAATTTATACTTTCAATAACTTTGGTGTTTGTAGTGTGCGCTACACTTCAAAACGTGCGAAGTGTGCACTTCAACGTAATGTAGTACTACATTGTAGTAGTGAGTACGGAGCGGACCCATCACTAGTGGGCATGCGTTATTAGCGTGCCCGAGAGCAGATCGGTGGTATCCCTTGACCCGATGCACAACAATCGAGGTCCGCTGGTAACGAGCCAGGGGTCAGGGATCGAAGCCCGCATGGTCGGACCGTCAGACGCGGGCACTTAGGCTCGGTCTTAACGAAGCGATTAAATCGGGATTTTCCATAGGCCATTGATCTGCATAATTCGAAATTGCAAGATCAAACCGTAAAGTTCATTACTAATGCCGCGGGGTCGTCATCTTTCAAAACGTTTATTTCATTTGCCATTTATTTAAAAAAAAAAAAAAAAAAAAAAACGATGTCGACTGCCTCTCACCGCAGACAAAAAAGTTAATAATTTAGTTTGATATATTTAATTAAGTTAAATTATTGAAGTCTCACAGAGACAAAGCTACGAGAGACGTGTATGGAGGTCTTTTTACACGATGGCCCAGGGTTTGTAACCTGTATGGGCTAGCTCAAGTGTTCATTCTATACGGTGCGACGTTCACCAATTCCATCGTAAGAACATCCACATATTATCAAATTTTTTAAAGTGCTATATATGTTCCAAATCTGAGAATATAATTTCATTAGGACAGACAGACACCGAGTAATGCAAAGTTAGTTATTACTTTAAATTCATAATAATAATATCCAATAATATTAGATTTTTATTTATAAGGATAAGCTAATGAATACAACTATTAGCCTGCAAGGTTAACTACCTGTAGGGTTAACAGAAAAAAAGAGTATCAAACACATATATCATACCACCCCTGCGTGAAACGTTATTTTCTGGTTCGAAAAAAATATTCACACAAATTAAAATACGAGTCTCTCCTCTCAGGTGGGGAATAGAACCCTGATTCCTCACGTAACCGGCGGGGTTTCTAACCATTGCAATTTCGACGAATGCGAGTGAAACGGGTAAGAAAAAATACGTTTACAAATCTCTTTATAAATATTAGGTCCTTACATATGTAATTGACGTTTAGTATGGGAGGAACATAAAGCCGATTTTTTTTATTATAATATATTTATTTAATCAAAGTATGTACCATTGCTATCTATGCACTTTTGCCATCTCATAGGTAGTTCATCGATCCCTTTACTAAAAAAAAACCATTCGGACGGGAATCAATAAAATCTTTGAAGGCGGTTTGGACTGCCCCATCGGAGTTGAATTTTTTCCTTTGCAAGAAGTTATCCAAATTTCGAAAAAAATGGTAATCTGTTGGGGCAAGGTCCGGAGAACACGGTGGATGTCTTAGACATTCCAATTGAAGCTCCTCTAATTTGGTAGCCGTCTGTTGTGCAGTGTGTGGTCTAGCGTTATCATGAAGCAGCAGTGGCCTAGAGCGATTAACCAGCCTCGGTTGTTTAGCAGCTAGCTTTTCCATCATGGTTTGCAGTTGCTGACAATAGACATCTGCCGTAATCGTCTGGCCAGATTTAAGAAAGCTGTAGTGAACGACACCAGCACTAGTCCACCAAACGCTCACAAGTAACTTTTTTGGAGTCAATTTTCGCTTGGGGCATGGTTTGGCTGGTTCGGCAGGGTTAAGCCATTGCGATGAGCGCTTCCGATTATCGTACAGGATCCACTTTTCATCACAGGTAATGATTCGATTTAAAATCCCTTCATTATTGTGCCGGTTGAGTAATGCAACGCAGCAGTCAACGCGCGTTTGTTGATTTGCTTCACTCAATTCGTGAGGTACCCACCTTTCAAGCTTTTTCACCTTACCAATTTGCTTCAAGTGGATTAAAACAGTTTTATCACTAACACCGCAGCCTGCAGCTAACTCGGATGTGGTTTGCGATGGATCCGCTTCCAAAATAGCCTTCAATTCTTCATTATCAACTTTGGTCTCCGGCCGTCCACGGGGCTTGTTCTGCAGGTCGAAATTTCCAGAACGAAACGTTGGAACCAAAAACGCACTGTGTTTTCTTTTGCGGCACCGTCGCCATACACATCATTAATCCTTCGAGCCGTTTCTGCAGCACTGGTGCCACGGTGGAACTCGTACTCGTAAATAACGCGATATTTCAAGTTTTTCATTTTGTAAACTGAGTGACGCAAAGAAAAAAACAATTGAGGAAAAAACAAATGAATTATAATTTTGCAAAACACAAATACATGAGTAAATAGCTGTATAAATTTGGATTTGGAATTCCTAACCAAAGAGAAGATATTTGAGATCAAATTTGCCAGTACGGCAAAACGCCAATTTCATATGTAAGGACCTAATATTAGCTAGTTTTTTTTTTCAAATAAATTGTATAATATTTTCATAACACTGTAGGTATTTGTAATGAAGACATACCACGCAAATCACGAGGTTGACGGAGCGCGAAGAGCCGAGTAAGAAGTTAAAATAAATATTTATTATCGGTTAGTAATCATCTGTCGTAACGAGACTCTGTAATGGGGAGATTATTAAAAAATCATTTGGCCCGCGCGGACCTCCGGCTGTCAAAACTCTCCAGGGATGTACATGAAGACATCTTGTGCAAGGTAACAAGGCACTAAAATTAACGAACCAACTTACCATCACGCCGTTTCACCGCTGTGGAGGCTGAGTCTTCCGAGCCATCTTCCGGAGAAAGATGGAAACTCACAAATGCGTGCGGTCTAGTCGACACGAGTGAACGGAATGGCGCGTCATCACATGCCTAAGGGAATTGTACCCTCAGGCGTAAGAAGCCACTGTTATGTACTACGAGGGGTGGGCTACGGTCTAGAGTTATGTATTAATGTTAATTCATGATTGGCTTTAGAAATCAAAAATATTGAAAGGAGTTAAGGTTGTTACGAGTATTACAGTCGTTAGACGTATTTAACTATAACTGGTTACGGATATTTTATACGAACCGTATGTTTTTCCGAGAAACGATTCTCGACGTTTCGTTGAATGCTTATTCAACGTCATCAGGAGGACGACCTTTACCCGCGGAGGTAGAGGGCGGACTGATTACTGCTTTCGAGGGCGTAAATTATGTGCACTTTATTGTGGAGTGTTCACTTCTTCTACAATAGAGGTCGCCAGTGTGCAATATGTACTAGTTACGTCGGCGGACTTTATTGGGACGTCTCTCAAGGGTTGAATCAATGTTGTAAGAACAGGGCGCCAAATACTTGATAGTTTGTAACCGTCATCTCTATTGAAATTGGGATGTTTGTATATCCGCAACCATACATCAAACAACCATACAGTTAAATATTGAAGGGATATAAATATAAAGGTATTATGATTAAAACTACTGAAAATTGAACCGTTATATACTCTATAGATTTCCCCTTCACTTGCTGTATAAAGAATAATGCGTCGGTTGTATATCTGTTCCTCTGTTGTTGTTCCCTGTTTGTGATGGTTTGCTCGAGTTTCTTTTTTTTTTTAATTGCTGCAATACCCAGTGCGGAATCCGCAAAACCTGCGATATACAACACACTTTACGATGGAGCAGGCAGAGAAGGCATTTCTGGAGGGACCATGTCGAGAGAATGGAGCAGACAAGACTTCCCAGAGCTGCGCGGGATTCCAGAGACCTGGACGTTCTCGTCACAATAAGAGGACTGATCTGTCAATACAGATCAAGATCCTAATAAAAGAAGAAGGAGAAAATGGAGCTGACACGTAATTTGACATAACAGCTTCACAAATAATGTAATTTTTTTTCAATTTCAATATATTTATTTTTTATATAACATTTACATTACAAACACAAATTAATTCGTAAATGTTATAAATAATTTAGAAATATATAAACAAAAACAAATATTAAACATGTATAAAATCATTCACATTAAAGGTGTAAGAGAATCCTGCTTCGGAATACCCTCTCAGAGACATGGAACAGATCGATATCCAGAGTAATATTGTTCCGCAAAGCAGTAGCTATTCCAACAGGCACAACCATTGGCAGGTTGGTCCTGTATATTGGAATGTGAAACAATCTAGGCTGACGTTGTCTTAGGTAATTATCGGGAACATACAAACCAATGCTCCGCATAATTTCAGGATTATCGATCGTACGCGCAAGTTATTAGTTAATATAGAAGCAAGACTAATAAAAAAAGGCAGAAACAGAAGTATACAGACCAAATAAGGAAAAATGCACGCAAGCCCCCCTGCAGGTAGTAACACACAGAAAGCAAAAGGTCATTCCACTCCACTAATTTGACACCTAGAATTGTCGGGCATAATATCAGAGGCTGACCGTTGGATTCCTAATAGAGGCTGATTAAATCTAACAACCTTACACACTTATGGAATGAAATAGTGCACGGTTCCTGGAATGTGAGTTTGGCGCTAGTACTCGCACGGCGTCCTAAGGAGACAATTATCAGAGGTCGCCTTGACCGTGGCCATAATTGGACATTATACTTTTTGAGCTCTTATTTTGGTGCACAGGCTAAGCCGCAATTAATTCTCCCAAATTGGGATGTGACGTCACACGTCGGCGATCTCCTTTTCGGCTTAATTTACCATAGATAAACAATCGATGAAAATTCATGTGTCTGTCCACGTCTTTATGGACGTTCCTGAGAGTAGCTCAAAGTGTGGTCTGCGATGTCTTTCTGGTGGTTCCAGAAATATATTTTCCTTAAACTCGCAATGTAATGTTATCAAGAGTAATTTGTTGGTGTAATGATCATGACACTCGCACAGTGATCTGGTGGTTTGAGACCCATTCCGGGACACCGGCAATTTGGTCCTATTTTCATAGCACAAGCGTTTGGCTCAGTTTGAAAATAGTAAGAATATTGATGCGATAAGTTTTCCGTGAGCGCATCAGACACACACCACCAAAATAAATAGACATGAATGAACGTAAATTCCTTGTTCACAATTTGGCACCACGTCTGGTGACAATACGCGCGTCTTGTTTAATAAAAATACCACGACCTTGTAAATTTTAAAAACAGTTATGAAAAAGTCAACCTAAATGCCTTTAAAAGTATAATGTCTTAGTAAATAAGACGCGGTTTATTACAAGAAGACGTTTATTTAAGAGACTTGATTAGGAACAAAATTTAAAAAAAATACATCTTCTTTACTAGGGGATTAAACGATGCAGGAATAAATATTTTAACTGCAAAATTAATGTGTCTTTTGCTGTGACCCATTCCCCTCTCCTAAATAAATAATTTAGTTCATCTTTGAACACATTTTATATGCTGTGGTTATCTTCCTGTTTTGCTTCACATATACAGGGTTATTTGGAAAACATTAATAACCTCGCAGGACTATGTTCCTGCCTTTATTATGAGTCGAAAATGTTCAAGCTATTATGACCTAATATCAATAGTTATGGAGATATGCGACATCAAAGTTTGTAGTTTTTCTTCAATATTTCTGACTTATTTTTTGTAAAACGTTGGACTATCATTGTAGTAACTTATATCGATTAACAAAATTCATTTGTTTCAGTACAAGTTAAATAAAATGATAAAAACCCTGAAAAATTCCAATTGGAATGTTTATTTTTTTATTTGACTTGTATTAAAAGGAATGAATTTTTCATATTCGATATAAGTTACTGTAATGATAATCCAATGTTTTACAAAAAATAAGCCAGAAATATTGAAAAAAAAATGCAAACTTTGATGTCGCATATCTCCTTAACTATTGATATTAGGTCATAATAGCTTGAGCATTTTCGACTCATAATCAAGGCAGGAATGTAGTCCTGCGAGGTTATTAATGTTTTCCAAATAACCCTGTACAATGGTTTACGTAATATCTGTACTTATATGACGGATCAGGATTTGCACACTCAACCTGGTTACGTTTGAATAAATTTATTTTTATTACAGCGACATGGACTCATGACGACATCTAGTGTCGGACAGTTCGAGTCCCGCTTGATGGTGGCGTGCCCGCTAGCGCCACTAGATGACGGCCGCGGGCTTTCTTTCGCCGCAGCCTGTCCAGCAAATGGTCCATAAATGAAATTTATCGAACAAACCGCGCGACTTAACCCCCAAGTGCCTTGCATTGGTCCGATCCGATTAACTCGTTCCCGTCGCTAAATGTCGAACACAATGATGGACTGAAATTGGAGTCAATCCATTCAATCGTTACACAACGCATCGTCACTCTTCACAGTGGTGACCTGTTGACAAACCTCACATACACAACAACATATTAATCCTCCCCGCGAGTACCATTGAGAATACTGTCATGAGAGTCTAAAACAATAGTTACTACACATTATAAAAGCCTTTCGAACATTCTACATTAATTTTTTTTTTCGCTGTACAATCTTTCGTGCAAAGATTGTACAGCGTTTTATATTGGAAAAACCGGCCGAAAATTTAATGTAGATGTCTGAATAATCATGGATTTTCTGAATTTGCAAATCATTTATTAGAAAATGATCACGATTTTGATAAAAAATTATTTCTTTCTTTCTTTTTACACGTGTATAATTTTTACACATGTATAATCATTAGAAATTAGTAACGCATGTGAAAGTAAACTAAATATTATTTATAATCAATTAGATTTAACTAATAGTCCAATTCTAAAAATTTTTCCAATAATTTTATGTAATCAAGAACTTCTGCAATCATATTCAAAAATAATTTTTTAAATAATTTAGAAAACTAAAAAACAAAAGACATTTGATATTTTGACATTTATAAGACACCTTGACGATGAAAATGTTTTTCCGAAACATGTAGGTGTAATTAATGAATATAAGGAGATTAAAACAAATAATAAAATTATTTTTTTAATGTAGAATTAATTAAACCATTCTCGAAGAAACCATAATCACTGCAAATGAGGAGAAATCATTCTCAAGGTTTCGCTAACTGACGTTGAGTATACAAGGGATGACGGGCCACTGCGCATTATTAGAGCCATTTCGACATGCGACACAAGACCATAGAAATACGAACCCCTGCGAGATTCACCAGAGACAAGAGTGGGTACTTACGTGCGAACTAGAATGGACTAGTGCGAACCACGACCTTGCGATATACAAAAGTGCGGCGAATCAAGCACCTGTGTGGAATATTCTAGTGACAATTAGTGTGAAGAGAAGAATATACCTCCAGTTAAAGTCGTGTCCAGCGATTTAAGTTAATTATTACGTCGGTAATTAATTTCAAGGGCTGTCTTTGCCTCCCGCAGGTACGACACGGAGACATCCTTTATTGACAGACATTTTGCAACATATGTAGCACCCAAGCAGGCGCGTGCAGTGACAACAAGAAGCATGACTTTTTCCATGTATTTTGAAAAGAAACCGATATTAGAGAATCAAAATAATTAACATATAATTCAGATTTTAATAATAGTCTGCCATATCAATATTTAATTTCAATTTTTTTTCCAAATATATGTTTGAATAAAAGTCATGCTTCTTGTTCTCTCTGCACCCCCTCTGCACCCAAGTAATGCGCTGTACCACTTGTGCAGGAATTTCGGAGGGAAAAATATTTAATTGAAAGTTTTACCCTTTACCAAAAAAAAAAAAAAACAGAGACAATCCTTTCTAAACATATAGCCCTGTGGAAGTCTCCGGTACATCGCAAGCTACTTCACACTGGACTTGACAAACGACAATAAAAACGGGAAGTCACCGACACATCACTCAAAAGCGGTCGTAAAATTCAAATCCGTATTTAAATTATAAAAAAATACGTTCAATTTATTTTTGACGTAACTATTGCACATAAAAAGTTCGTTACGTAATTATTTTTACGACAAAAATTGTGTAATATTTTTCTATTATATTATATAAAATGGCGGAGTTGTGTGCTTTACCGCAAAAGTTCTATTCCTGACGCGCGTAATTGGTGATAATCAAGGCGCCAGGGTTAGAATTTTTTAGTGTAGGTAAATGCGATCAGTTTGAAAACAGTTTTAATTTTTATTCCTAAAAAATCGTAGTTGAATATATTAAATTGTTATATTTGTCTCGTAGAGGCGAAGCTATTTTAATTTGGGAAAGTAGGTACGGAAGTCTTTTTGGGTGTTCATAGGGCTCACGACCTAGCGTACGGCTCGCTTAAGCGATCACTTTACACAACATAACATCCAACATTTCCACCCACGATAGACTACCACATCTATCAAGCAACATAATTCATATTTAGCGTAGTTCCTTGCAGCGTACCCAACAATTACCTATGCAAACAACATTACAAAATTAGACAGCCTCGATTGTGATTTTTTTGTTAAAACAAAACATGGCGCAATTGTCAGCCAAACGCGCACTCGCATCTTATGCCAGTCTCAACAGTACGCTATTATTAGTCTCGAGATGACAGCTGAGCGGTGTACGGATTAATCCCGCCAAGCGGTCCCGAAAGATTGAGAGGCACTATCAAAGTACCATATTTGTACGACACGTAAATATTGATTAATTGAGATAATTATTGAGTGTTCGACTTTGAGATTTTTACACGAATAATAATGATATAATAAAAGACGATGATGAATGCCATTATCATTTATGGATTAGCATAATTTTCATGCGCCGGTTCTAGGCTTCTCTGGCCCACACAGGCGCCTGAGAGCAGACGCTCTTTCGGCAGCTTGAGTGCAGACGATTTATGACCGAGCGTGAAAGGAAGGCGTACCAAATATTGCTTACTGGTCGAAATATAAAAGACATTTTTCTTTGACAGTAACGGGAAATTTGTATTAAGGAAAAAATTAGTTACCAGAAGGGACAAAATCAGAAGTACTCAGATAAGAGAATATGTCGAAGTAGAACCCTTATTAACGTTTATCGAGAAATCACAGTTACGGTGGCTGGGACATCACATATCTTGCGGATGCCGGCAGATAAACCGCGAAAGCGGATATTCCAGGCAAGACCGGAAGGCTGAAGACCAAGGGGCCGTCCTAGGAGCTGGCGGAAACAATTGGAGGACTGCTGCGAAGCGAGGTTGCAACTTTGGTAAATTGTAGCTGTAGGTAAATTGGGCTGACGTGGAGAGCGAAGCCCAAAATAGGAAAAGTTGGAACCTAATATGCGGCGCGTAATCATTTGCGCATGCCTATTCTAAGGAAAATATTAAATGTAATATTATGTTCCATATTTTTACAGGAACATAATATTTAAGTGTAAATGACCTTTTTTGGGATCCGAAAGGTCGGCCAGAAAGGTCGTAAAAACACGGCATAATACTCCAGAAGATACAAACCAGAAGATTGGTGAACGTTGTACTATGAAAAGTGATCATTTAAGCCAGCTCATACAGGTTGTAAGCCCTGGGCCACCCCGTAAAGACCAATTTATTATTATGTCTATAGTTTATTTTAAGTAATAATTTTATTTTAATTTCAGATTTCATTTTCATATTTCACCCAAAGTGTAAAGAATATTTTCAATTCAAAATTGAATGAAAAACGCTACCCCGAGGTTTTGCTATTACCTATGAGACATCCTGTAATCAGATGTGACAGCGATCACTTTAAAATCTAACTAGAAGATGGCTTAATGTAGGGGGCATTAAGACCCATAGATCACTTACTAAAATATTATGGTATGGCCCCACTGGAGAGGCTTCCTAGACTAGCAAACAGATACGAACAACTGGACGTCTTTGCAAATAACTTTATATTATTCAAACACATATTAAAAGGGGTATTGAAATATTACTAATATTTGTCGAATTGGACTCAAATAATTGAGTTGTATTTGTATGTATATATTTTATTATAATATGACTTTCAAAGCTTGTGCTGTATCTTGTCACTCTACATTATTACTTTTTTTGTTTTTAAATTTCTATTATATTATGTTTTTCTTATGCTTCTGCTTTTTATATACTTGCTTTTTACTCTATTTTATATTTTTTTTTATATATTTGTATCTGTATTTTAAGAATTTTCTTTCCACTTTATGTCATTATTATGTTTACATGTTTTTTTTCCTTTTAACTATACATTCTGTTAAATTCTGTTAATGTACACTTAATCTATCTGTTGTAAAAGCCCTAATAAAAGGGCGTTAATAAATAAATAAATAAATTGGATGCCGAGGATGCTGGCCGGGTTTGGATCATCGGGTGTTGCTCAGGCTACGTCAGGGCGCAGGATTCCGCAGTCACACGACTATAGAACTATTTACCGCCATTCAGACGAAGAGGAAAAAACTGGGCGTGCATTTAGCAGACTTCTCAGAATGCAGTCTCTACTGCGCGGTGCGACGTGAACTATATCAAAATTGGTTGGCATTTGGCTCGCGGTGGCAACAATCACTTTTTAATTCGATTCGGGCCGATAAGGCGGGGAGAACGCGCTATAAAAGACACGTTCGTCCTTGTAGACCTATCAATTTTCAATAAGATCGGGTGCAATTTATTAAGAAACGCGCGATATGAAACTGATACAAATTATAATCTGGATGTAGAAAATCAAGTCCAACGCGTTGCTTTGTTGTTGTTTTGCTTCTCGATACGTACAGTAATTTTTTTTTTATTTCAAAAAAATCCTTGTTTACAAATAAAGGTACTTAATACTAATTTAATAAAAACAATATAAGATAAATTACACATTTTTTTGTTGTTAAATTTGTGGATTATGCCACTCTACTAGGCTACGCCTGTCCCAGAGTGGCTTTATAGAACACAATTATAATATTTTTTAAATTCGTCAGTAATATTTATTTTCATAAGATAGGAATTATGTATCTACAAAGTATCACAGTAAACAATGAGAAAATATCCGGATGGCAGAAACAGCAGTCACATTTCTGGGTATTTATCAACGAACCTTACCAATGCAAATGTTGTTTTTTGCCTTATCTTTCGGGATTCCCGTCTTAAATGTGCGAATGGTTCAACAGCATATGAAAGCTAGAACATAAACAATTCACGGTGCCATTAATTTGCAGACTTGATTACTATTGCCTGCCCAACATAACTTGGCGAGCGGCAAGATTGGAACTAAAACCCGCCCTGCCCGCACCCGGCGGTAACCCCTCGCCCTGTCATTCAGTACAATTTTGTATTTGCTCGGGAGCTGTGACATCTTGATTACCAAATACACTGAATTATTATGTCCAAAATAGTCCGGGGTGGTGCAAGAACAATTGCCAATGAAGTATTAAACTTTTGCGAAGCTGAAAAAGCAAATAATGGACCGATATTACCGTCTGACAGTTTAACCGCGCTGTTACCCGACCAAATTTATGTTGAAGACTCTGACACTGGTCACCGGATATTCGGTACATTATGTATTGTGTAATAAATTTACAACCTGGCAACTTCTGTTTCGCGACAGGGGCGCCCTCCCTCGCGCGCCAAGTTATAGTGGTGGCACTCTAACGCGCCGTACTGAATATCTCGCGGATTGGTCAACACGGCCGGGCGACCAGCCGACGAAATGCCAGCAAATTCACGACAAATCGCCCGATACTTGGGATTTCATAAATAATGACGGGGCTCATTAGAGCGAGAGGCATTAGCCAGTGAATAAGTATAGCATACATATTTGTACACGAGTATCATAAAACACAACATTAACTAATTTCATGTACTTTTTTTCAACACTGACAAATAATATTGTCACGATATGGGAGAAGCAGAAAGAATTGCAAGTTATCGAGAATTTAACAGTACTCTACACCTTTCACAGTACATTGAAAATTACTGCAAAGGTATGCGATAATCTACAAGATTCTGGAAACCTTGCGAAATGACACTGACTATATAAGAGAGTGACAGGCCCGATGCGCGAGTTACGTTGTTGTGACGGTGTATGATATTATTACATCTACCAAATCCGAAAGCAAAGACCTTGGGGTGATACGAAAATAGAAAACAGATTCCTAAGATACCTAGACCTCCGTTCATTTAGATCTCATATAAGCAATGAAGACTCTGCGAAGTTTTTTAACATGCAGACCCTAAATCGTCGAAGAAACATAGCTGACGCGGTGATGCTATTCAAAATAACACACAATCTAGTTGATAGTCCGGAACTTCTTCAACGAATATCTTACCACATCCCAACTCGCAATAACAGACATTCACCTACTTTTCATCTCCCCTTTTGTAAGACCAACTCAAAACAAAACTCCTTTATGTACAGATCCACAAATTCATTTAACACAAACTATCACCACATTGACATTTTCAACGCAACAATAAGAAACATAAAACAAACAATATCTACACTACCGCACCCAAAACTAATTTGTACATTATATCTTCCCTTCTACTCCCGTCCCACATTCCCCTCCACCCTCTCCATTCGCTATTAATGTATGTTAAAGTAAATTTTTAAATTCAGTGGAAAATTTTTAAGATTGTTTTAAAATAAATAAATAAATAAATAAACACACAAATACACACACTCACACAAACTCACTATTGGACATGTTTTTTCTTATTTTTTTATCGATTGTATATATGCGTTTTCTTGTAATTGGCCCAAAACTCTGTACATCAATTATTGTTTTTTTTCAAGATTGATTAATTATATGGCTGTAAGAAAACCAATAAATGAAAATAAAAAATAAAAAAAAACATGAGTTCCACAAAGCCAAACCATCTCGGCGATCTTTTCTTTAATTTTATTTCGTTCGTCTATCGTACAACGATTTTACGTACTTGCGCCTGAGCGGCCACATTTCTACAGCTTTCAGTCTACTTTCTTTATTTTTGTCGATTCCAGCCTTTTTTCTATATCATGCGAGTTGGCACCATAGTTCCATCACGTGGCGCTAGCCTTACTCTGTGTGACAGATTCCTATTGGCCGTGTAGCCAACGAGTACACTTACTACACAGAATTTTTCGTGTCAAGTTTCTAAAAAAATATTAACGCATTAAAAATTAAAGCATCCGTTAACATTTCACCGATAATTGCTTCCAAGAATCATAAATATATTGATGACCCATGACCGTACGCTTTAACTATGTTAGGAGTTCGATTTTTTTCTTTCTTTATTTTATTGATAACCTAGAAAACCGCCCTCGAAAAATTCAGTTCATTTTGGACTTTGTTTTAGAAAAAGGGAAAAGACAGTAAGTAGGCAGGGAAAAATAAAAGCCTCTTTCGGAAAACTTCGCAAGTTACGCTACCGCCGTAAATTAATATCACAATTGATACTTACTTCTTGATGAAAAGTCGAGACATTGGAGTATATAGACGGTCCAATGTACTTATGTGTTGCTAGTAAATTCTTGAAAAGGTTTTAATTGAATTACCTGAAACAAAAAGAAAATACAGTATTAACTTGCGTTGTCAATAAAACATTCGCTTTCTAATAATGGCGTGCATATAAGCACAGGTTACGCTGTTACTGACAATATACAAAATAAATATATATACAACAATATAAGTAGCAAAAACTTCGGGGAAGTCTTCTTCACTCAGTGTTGAATAGAAAATATTCTTTACACTTTGGGTGAAGTGTAGACAGTTGCGGAGATAAGCGATATCAAAGTTTGCATTTTTTCAATATTTAACTAACTAACTAACTAACTTACCAACACGCCGTTTCCCCGTGGGGGTAGGCAGAGAGGATAGAGCGCCAAACTCTCTGTCCTTACATACAACTTTCGCTTGATTTACATTCATACATCTTCGCATTCAAGCTCGACGGTTGTTGAGGCTTCTAACAGGACCATCTTCCAGTATCTGGTTAATCTGGTCATACCACGTCTTCCGTGGTCGCGGATATCAATATTTCAATATTTACTTTCCGTAAAACTTTGGACTGTAACTAGCTTATATGAAATATTAAAAATTCATTCACTTTAATACAAGTCAAATAAAATGTCAAGATCCTTATAATTGTTTTTCAAATATCTGCAAATATTTTAATCATTTTATTTGACGTGTATCAAAGCGATTTTTAATATTTTTTTCTATTATTTATATTATGTATAATATATACATTATTTTCATTCGTTTTAAAAAGAAAAACCAGAATCTTTAGTACATGTACAGTTTTTTGCTTGAATGCGCTGCACACTACTGCCATCTTATATATCTACGTAAAGAAATAATTTTAAAGTCATTTTACTGAAAACTATAAGCAATTTGTAATTTACAAGTTCGTAATAGCCCAACAGAAATCTAGCTTGAACGAGACTATAATTATATTTACCTAGAACGACAAATTTCCATATCCGGAGTATGCTTACGCTCGTGTAAGACTGTGAAACTTCAAGATTTCACGAGGAGACAGGAAAAGAAACGTGCAGATTAGATAACGGACGAGAACAGTTGATATAATAAAATACGTCAAGAAAATTACACGTCGCTCGGAGGACCAACGATCGTCGGATAAACGCTGTCAAGCAATGGCATCCACCCGAGGGGCATCGAATACAATAAACAAACATTGACCGTGTAGCAATAATCGCTCCAAATTTCCCCAAAGATTGGATTCGCAGACCAGATTGTCGGAGACTTATAAGCTCGCAGATACCATCGACGATTAATGTGAAACATTTAACGCGTGGTAAGGCAACAAACCGGGCCGATTTGCAACACTTAATAATGGAGTAGGAAGGTGGGCACCACACGGCCACGGTAGATACATACCATCCACTATATAAAGTGCTTAATATATAGGGTTATTTGGAAAACATTAATAACCTCGCAGGACTACATTCCTGCCTTGATTATGAGTCGAAAATGTTCAAGCTATTATGACCTATTATCAATAGTTAAGGAGATATGCGACATCAAAGTTAGCATTTTTTTTCAATATTTCTGACTTATTTTTTGTAAAACGTTGGACTATCGTTACAGTAACTCATATCGATTATGAAAAATTCATTCGTTTCAATACAAGTTAAATAAAATGATAAAAACCCTGAAAAAATTCAAATTGGAATGTTTTCCAATTGGAATTCTAGGGTTTTTATTTTTTTAATTGACTTGTATTAAAGTTAATGAATTTTTCATATTCGATATAAGTTACTGTAATGATAGTTCAACGCCAACTCTCAAATTAAGTACGTACGGCCAGAAGACTAATCGAAACATTATTTTTGTCAGAAATTTTAGTTTGAAAATAAATATTATGACACAATTACATGACCTATAAGATTAAATAAAATAACATTTACGTAATGTGTATGTATCAGTAATTTTCCACATTAAAGAGAAATAAGTAAGAAAACACTTAAACTTAATTTTGTACATTTCCACTTTTCTTTTACATAATGCGCGATTTCATAATTTTCCGCAGCACAAACAGCTGCAGTAAAATATGTACATATTTTTGTAAAAACAAATTCCTAATAATGTTTATGATAATGAATTATCATAATGTTGTAATACATTACAATCTACAGACTGATATGAAAGAACATTCTCAGACTAACTTATTATTTTCTCCAATGATCTGTCGTTAAACGGAATTCATTACAACAGTGCCGGATAGCAATTTTTAAATGCTTTTATTAACTCTCTTTATCTATTTGTTGTTTTTTTGTATATCGTTGTTTATTTATTTTTCACCAAAATCAACTTTCAACATTTACGTAAAGTGGATGTCTATACATTATTAAATCATTTTTGACTTGGTTTGGGCATTACTTTGATTAAAATTAATAATTTGCCATCATTATTGAGCACTCAGCCATTTTAGTTATAGTTCGTTATAGCCATAAAGTTTACCATTTAAATTTGGATACTGCGTTAGATTACAAATGTATATAAAAGCATGCCTTCCATTTTTTTTATTATCCTTTTTATATATTTCTACATTGAAACTTGAAATGTTATTTAGTGTCGTTAGAAATTTTCATCAAGAAGTTATTTATTTATTTATTCGAACACGCAGTTTGTACAAAGAATATACGTTTACACTTCATTTTTACAAATTGAAATGAAATTTATATTATTATCTTTAATTAAATAGCTTTCGAGAGTTCAAATTATATCATTGTTAACGTCAATTTATTTCACTTCCCGGTAAAATTTTGTAACAGTATTTATATTGAGCAAAAAAAGTATGCATCGTAAGAGACAATATCGAAGCTTCAGTATTCACTGATTTTCTGTATGAAATAAGTTTGGTTAATTAATGTACCTGTAAATAAAAAGTAAGGTTAATAATATCGTAAAATTGAGATTTATTACAAATCATAGTATTTAAAGTACCAGTTAAGTCAATTCAACATTCGCGATATTTTCTGACAGGAAAACTTTAGAAGATGTGGATATAACAGGATGCGATCTCCTCGAAGACCAGAGTTCATCAATTAAATGTGGTAATTATTGTTAGGGTAATGTGAAAGAGAAAATTTTTTCCACCTCATTAAAGAATTGTCGAAAGCGAACTAAAATCAGTTATCCGGGACTGATAACGTGGAAAAAACGTCCAGAAATATTAAAATTAAAATTGAAGACCGGAAGAGAAGCGTACTCAATTATGCAGATAACCTCTAACATGACTTATGCCGTTGTGACAACTCTATAGAAGTTAAATGTAAAATGAGTTGTAAAATGTTTGTTATACAATGTAATAAAAGCACCGACGCGAAAAACTCATTTGGATAAATTAATTCACTTTCATGAGCTTAAAAAATTAACGCCATTTGTTAAAACAGAATAACTAAAATAATTAAAATAATAAGAGTAGCTTGTTGGTCTTGTGGTTAGGACACTCGCCTCGTGATCTAATGGTCGCGGGTTCGAATCTCAGCCCAGACTAGGAAGTTAGTCCTATTTTCATAGCACAAGCGTTTAGCTTAGTTTGAAAATAGTAAGAATATTGATGTGACACGTATTCCGTGTTCGCATCTCTATTTATTAAAAAAAAAAAAAAAAAATTAACTTAAAATACAAGTTAACTCTAATTACCTGACACCGAAAAAAGTCAACCATAATGCCTAGATTATTGACTGATTTTTATTTCTTTAACAAAAAAATATACTTTAAATTGCACACGTTAAGAATTGAACAGTAATCGTTGGATCAAAAAGCAGCTTAATGTATTGCCACTAAGCCACTAAGATGGAGCGATGACGTCCTCAAAGACATATCTGCCTTGGAGCTTCTGAACTGGAGAGAGCTGACACTAAACCGAGATGAGTGGAGGAAGACTCTTGAGGAGGCCAGGACCCACCAGGGGTTGTAGAGCAAAGAGTGAGAGTGATGATGATGACTAAAATTAATTAATTTGTTTATTTTTATTGTTTATTTACATTCGTTAATACAAGTTACTAATAACTGCCACGCTAGATAAAACCTGTTCTGTGGCAGTTATTCTCATATGATATTTATGTAATATTAACGAATGACAATTAAAGAAAGTATACACCATAATTGTCATCCCTTGCACTGCAACTAAGTGTGGGTCCTGGCTTTGACTACAAGTCTCTGGTTTAACCAGCGAGAATCACATGGGCAAGTTACTGTAATGATTGTCCAACGTTTTACAAGAAATAGTCAGAAATATTGAAAAAAAAATGCAAACAAATGCATATCTCTATAACTATTGATATTATTGAATCATGTTAATTGAACATTTTCGACTCGTAATCAAGGCAGGAATATAGTCCTGATAGGTTATTAATGTTCTCCAAATAACCCTGTATAAAACTTCCAAAAATTTTATAGATGTGGTAGTCTAACATGGGTGGAATTGTGAACGTTAAGTTGTTGAACGTTGTGTGTAAAGTGATCACTTGAGCCAGCCATGCGGCAGGTCGTAAGCCCTATGAACACCCAAAAAGACTTCCATACCTAAAGAATAGCTTCGTCCTATGAGACAGCTATTATATTTATTTATCTTGATTTAAAAAAATTCGTGACATCGTCCACATTTATTATTTATTTATTTTATTTTGGGGAATATTAACAGCAAAACAACAATCTTAACAAATATGAATTAATGGTTTTTAAAATTGTCAATTACAAATTTTCCATTGAATATAGTAATTTACTTTAATTTACTTTTACAGCGAGTGGAGAGGGGGGAGGGGTATGTGGGACGGGAGTAGAAGGGAAGATATAATGTGCGAATTAGTTTGGTTGCGGTATGTTTTATGTTTCTTATTGTTGAGTTGAAAATGTCAATGTGTTGATAGTTTGTGTTAAATGAATTTGTGGATCTGTACATAAAGGAGTTTTGTTTTGAGTTGGCCTTACAAAAGGGGAGATGAAAAGTAGGTGAATGTCTGTTATTGCGAGTTGGGATGTGGTAAGATATTCGTTGAAGAAGATCCGGACTATCAACTAACTAGATTGTGTGTTATTTTGAATAGCATCACCGCGTCAGCTATGTTTCTTTAGAGTTAGGGTCTGCATGTTAAAAACTTCGCAGAGTCTCCATTGCTTAAGGCGTGTGATACACATGCTTATTTAGTGGCACGTGAGTATGCGCAGTATCGACCTTCTCTAGGCCACTCATGCCACTCTATCTCACCACACATCTCATGCCACCTAGTGGCATGCTCAAAAATCAACCGCCGGTTAATTTATAAGCATGCCACTGTCATTCACCATAGAGAAGGGGTATCTTTGGAGCATGTGTGAACAGACTTGCTTATTTATGAGCATGCCTATGTCATTCGCGGGCTTCGCGGCTAGTATTATCAATGCGATCTTCTCAGTCCGCGACAGATGAAAGAAATATGGCGCGTTGGGGAGATGATAAAACATTACTTTTCGTGACTTATTATAGGAATCACGAATATCTGTGGAATACTCGGTAACCGTTCTGTAAAAATAATATAGTGAGAAATAATGTTTACGAAACTTTATTAATAGGCATGAATGATTCAAATCTTACAATAAAAATTATATAAACTAAAATCAAAAATGTGCGGATGGAAACTCGGGAACTTTTTTGATTTATTGGTTCACTTGAATTTTTATTTCAGTTTGCAAAGTTTCCATTTTGAATAAGAGCTTCTCTATTCTATGACAAGAGCATGCCACTAATAAGCATGCCAGTAATGAGCAAGTGTGTACAGTTGTTAGCGCATGCTTATTGGTGGCATGCTAATGAGCATGCCACTAATAAGCATGCCCTAAGCATGTGTATATGTACCTTTAATGAAATCTAAATGAACGGAGGTCTAGGTACCTTAGGAATCTGTTTTGGACGCTTTCAATTCTATTTTCTTATTATTATACAAATGAAAAAAGGTCGCACCATGATCAAGGCACCAATTCGAAAGTGATATCTTGCTTCGCTCGAAAGAAAATGCGACGGGTAGAAGGTGAAGGCATTTGCATTGCCACGCTGGAAAAATTGTCTGCCGTTGCCGTCTGGGTGTGTTGGAGAAGGAGTACGCACCACTGCCGTTTGCACACCCACAATTACCGGGTTCTTATCTGCTCACGACTCGGCGCACTTGCATATGACATAACATAACAATGAAATAACTTCGAAATTGGGTTACCTGCCTGGCGGTGCAATATGGTCACCGGGTGAGCGCCGAACGCGCGCCGCCCGAAGAAATGATTTCGAATGGTCGACTTTTAATAGCGGATAAAATATTGAGGCGCACATTGGCGCTGCGAGAAATTGCCGCGCAAAAGAACTGATGTAGTTAATCTTTGCAAAATATAATTTATTTTCGTAAAAAAAAGCGTAACGACACACGCAGTAAACAAGAAACAGAATAGGGTAATTTCTAATTTCTCTATTTTTTTTTAATAGAAAAATCTTAACTTTTAACTTAAAATACGTTTATGAAAAAGAGTTTCTTTTAATATGTATATTAACATTAAAAAAAGATTTTAAGCTCCCGCCAAAACGCTTTTTTTCGCAAGTGACGTTTGACATATCTTTTTATGTCATCTGACGTATAACACGTAAGAGCAAATTCGCACATTTAGACGTTCATTGATTTTTTACAAAACAAGCCGACTTTTTTGTACAGTGTGTCCATAATGTCAAGGAAAAAGTTTTGTAGATATTATATGGTATCCAAATGTAGAAATTCATTCCTGAAAACTGAAAAATTAATCCAACATTCGGTAAGTTATCGGATAAATGTGTTCGTAGATAGTTATTTTATTAAAATAGGTCACAAACACGGCAAAATCCATAAAAAAAACATGCAAAAACCAGTAAAAACAAAGCGTAGACGAACGGTTACCATAGAAATGAAACAAATTACAGTGACAAACACCATAGATCACGTATAATTCTAGGCAAACAACGTCACGACCAATCACATCGCGTTTTAAAGATTCGTATATTTTAAGATTTTTATTATAATTTTTTTATTGTATTTATTTATACAGTAGATACATAATAATGTTTTTTATGAGTTGATTCTCTGTTAAAACATTTTAAAGACATTATACTCCTCATAATAAGAACCAATGCTCGAGCTTAGAAAACATTATCCCACACCATCCATACTGAGTTACAAAATACAATTTATTTTTCTGAATCTATTTCATATATTTTCATAGATATCTGTAAAATGCGAAATTACCCTATTGTGCAGAGCTCTATAGAGTCAGAGAGTCAAAGAGAAACTTCGATACAATACATTGCCATATTCTAAAAAGAACCTATCCCAAGAGTATGAAAGAAAATAGTTAAAGAGATTACCTAAATAATCACTCGTAATATGTCGATGACAGCAATAAGATTGAAGTCTCCATTACATTCTGGAACACACTTAAGCACTTGGAACCTTATCGTAAACACTAGAAAATAAAATATTGTTCTCGAGAATTCGAAAACCAGCGCATCGTGCATATAAAGCAGCATCGCGCTGCGCAATTGAGTTTTGTTTTGACATTTCTATCGATGCGAAATAAACCGCGGAACGACGGCCGGTGTACTCGCAGCGACAGATTCGTGATAAATAAAGTTAAATATTGATTGTATTATTTGTAAATATCTACTTAAAATTAGTATCTACTAAAAAATGATAAATAAAGTGTAACCCAGCGATAATAAAGAGTCTATAGTCGAGTGATACATTGCGAAACAGTGTGAATTCAAGAATAGTGTATTGATTTAATTCGTTTTAAGTGACATGCCAATTTATTAAAATAATTTATAATTAATTAATAAATCTACTAGGATTTTCATTTGTCTCTTAAAGTCACGACCCGTGACAATATGTTATAAGAATGCTTAGTTAACGAGAACGTACTAATAAAAATATTGTGAATATAAACTGGTCTACAGGAGCAAAACATTTAAAATAATTTTCAGGCGCTTTCTAGTGTATATGTTAAAAATTCAGACGAATATCATATTTACATTAAAATGAATATTTTATAAACTTCATACTTCAGTCAAAAAGGCTCATTTACCAACGGCGACATCTATCGTTCGCCACGCCACTGATCTAATCTCATCGATCTTGATCGTTTTAATAAATCTCAGTATGGCAATTGTAAAAAGATTCAGTCTCGAACGTTCAGTTACAAATCTGTCTCCAGAGACAAGTGGAAGTTGTTTCGGGCGATTTAGTATTTCAGAATCACTTCTGAGAACAGCTAGAGTCTGAAGTTGGAGCGATTTTCAATTAAGATTCTCAATCTCAAGTGCTGACCGATAAATAAGTTGACTTGGCAACTTTCAATTGCCAGAAAATAAATTTCAAAGTAATCATTGTTGGAAATAAATAACAATGGAGTGGTAGAAATTATTCATTGCCAATAATTGATTAATAAATTAAATATACATTTTCTAGTCAAGAAAATAAAAAATCATTATCAGGTTTGCACGGCCAGTCAGAAACTTCTTGAAAAAGTTTTCTGGGATATTTTGCCGTGTGACATTTCAGACCCAATTGCAAGATCCATTCTCCTTCATCCTGCCCCACTAAGCCAAAAAGCACTATCTTCATTAAACAAATTACTGAGTAAATCAATTTACCAAATATGAATGAAGCAATTTCTCATTTAAATGAATACATATTTTTTTTACTATTATTATTATAGATATTGAATTAATACAGATAAAAGAGGTAATTTTATTATTATTTAAGGTATTTTTATATAGTTTAAATCTTAAAACTGCAAATAAGCTATATGTTGCATAACCCACATACCGCTAATTAAAAATGCGTTATATTTTCATGGAAATACGGCAAACAAGCTTATTAGAAAGATAAAATATGACTTCAAGTATCCAAAAAACACAAAAAAAAAAACATTTTTCGTAAAACATGAATTTACTGCCTTATAGCTTAGTAGGGTAGTATACACGCGGCAGAAAATCCCGGGAAACTTTTAACCAGAATAAATTATTAGTATATTTTTGATAATCAGAAAGTCAACCTAATCGTGCTGGAAAATTGGATGATTGCTTGAAGTTAAAATATTTTATTATTCATATTATTTATTGATTACATTTTACGTACATTGCCATGTAATTTGTATACTATTACAAATTAAAAATAAAAAGACCTGAACGCATCACATCGCAACCTCCGACAGTGGCAGCAAAGGAGGCCCAGTCACAACACTGGGTGATCGCATTTTTTACGGTCTTGTAACACGGCAGTGATGCGCCTTGCGTCACACCGCGTGCCCGTCACACCGCAGTGACCGCCCAGGGGAGACGCACCACCACCGGCCTTCTCAAGAGACACGCCATACCATCATGTCTCGACACATGCCTACTACTTCTCCTTTTATTACATGCATAGTTTAATATGACACACTGAGCTTTTGGTGACCGATCTCATATTTTAAATTGTTCTAGCAGTATTTTTGACAACGTGTAATAGGCATGACAGATTTTGAAATTCTATAATGAAGGTACACGTCTAATATTACCGAAAATAACATTATTTCAGTAATAAACTAAGTTTTTACGCAAATAATTGCATTTTCATCTACCTATTTTTAATTTCGCGCAAAAACGCCCGCAGCTGTCATTTCGTCTACGTGACGTCAAGCATTGGTAAACATTGCATTTTTTCCATGACAACAGCTCAGACACGGTGATGGGTACAGAGGCGTGACGTCATTCGCTCTGACCGGCGTTTCAGCTAAAATGGCGGATTGCATAATTTTGTACCTTTATTTCATTGAAAATCTTATTAATCTCAATGTGAACATTAAAACTGGATTTTTTTTTTCATCCTTTCACAATATTTTCTTCTCTAAAATCACTTATTCTTTAACTCTTTAATACTGTCATCATACCCATTACGTGAGAATTGACGGCCGAATTGACAATTTTACTTGATTTGTAATCACTCACGCGTCGTCGTGAGGATGTCCAACATCATTCTTCTACCACTTCTAAGCCTCTACCTTCAATGAGGACCTTCTTTCCCCACCGTCCATCATCTCTTCGACATGTATATCCAGCCTATTGCCACTTAAGTATGCAAATTTTGTGGGCTATATCTGTTAGACAGTCCAAGCAAAGACCTTTTGTATTTATTTTTGGGTAAGTATTATATTATGGTTTATACATTTATATATTCTTAACAGAATCTAATGCACCCAAAAAGAGACCCTCACCAAAGATCGCGCGCCGCTGTCGACGAGGCAATTTAAAAATTCCTGCGCAAACCCATCAAAATTGAGTAAAACAGTGCAGACGTTGCGAAACGCACGAATTAGCCTCAGCAAAATGATAACCGGTGTTAATAATGGAAAATAAAAACACATTTTAAATTACGCCAACCGGAAGGCGGGCGCGCAGCAACACTCGCCCGCAGTTTCCCAACAGCGCAGGAAGTCGGCAGTTGCGAATAGTATCACACATGTTGGGAAACCGCGTTTTCTGAATGGCGCCTTAACAACAACTTACCTTTGAGCAGGCTGCGACTGAGCACACAATGACAGCAAATGTTGTACGCCTATCATTATGCTCATTTGTTGTACTTGACGACTCAAAATGCCTCTAAACATCTCATTTTATTTTATTTGGAAATCTAACTGCCCATTCGCAGCGAGTCAAATAATGGTATAAAAACAACAAAAAATTGCGTCAATCACACGATTATTCCAATTACAGTGGACTGGTGAGAATGAAACATTTAAAAAGTAAGAAATAAGCGAAAAGGAAAAATGTTTAACAGTTAAATATTTCTAGAATGGACTGGAAGGAAGGAGAAAGGAAGGGAAGATGTGATAGGGATTAAAATCTGTAAGATAATAATAATATAATATAATGTTATTGCGGTATTACGCAATTAAAAAAAGTAATACGATCTACTTGATAAAGCTTTGGTTTAATTTCATTAATTGTGGAATTGGAAAAATCAAATTGTTAGAAAATCGTGGTGACATTAACTTTTATTATGTTAAACTAGATAATCCGCCGTTTTCTGAAATAAGCAATATTGCCATTTCTGTATCTTGAGTAATGCCGCCAGTTTTGACGTTTTAAGTTTGACAGGTTTGAAATTAATGAATAGTTTAACGTTTGTTAGCTTTCTGATCTATCGAATTCACTAATTTCAAATCTGTCAAACTAATAACGTAAAAATGGCGGCATTACAATGTTATTGTCAAGATATAGAAATAGCAATATTGCTTATTTCAGAATACGGTCGAATATCTCATTCAATTAGCATACATGATAAAAATCTCACAGAGACGAAGCTGCTTATATGGGAAACATGTAAGGAAGTATTTATAGGATGAGTTGGCTTAAGTGATAATTTATTTAACGCATGTACAACTTTCAAAACTTTGATATTGTGTGGATGTTCTTACGGTGGAATTAGTGAACGTTGCATTGTATAATGTTATCAATTAAGCTCGTTATCAATCAATCTCATATAAGCCCTGGGCCACCCTATAAAGACTTCCATACACGCTTCCCGTATGAATAGCTTCGTCTCTGTGAGACTTCTATAATTTACATCAATAAATAATTTTCTCTCTGTGGACAAAATGCAGTAACTGTGATCTCAGAACATGCATATAAAATATTGTTAAAGTATCAGATTTAACTTGTAGAGAATGTTTCATTGTAAAATAGACTATATAACTATAACAAAACATTTAAGATCTGAATACTAATAATAATCTAAAATACCATGACTTCGAACAATAAGGTGTAATATTCTGAAATTCAAGTAAAAAAAATCTTTTGTTACTATTATTCTGATAATAATTTTCCGTTTAAAAGCGTGTTAGAATTATATTAAAATTGATAGATCTATCGTAGTAGCAATTGTATTATTTTAAAGTTATTTTGTAACGAGCTTAGCTATAAACCCATAAAAAAATTGCGGATTTTTCATGTTTTAATTTCAGCTTTATATTAATTAATTGACAGTTATTATTATTAACATTACTAAACTTATTCACAACAAAAAATATATTCAGAAATCGATCGGAAATAAAAATATTTTTAACATTAACACACATTACAATATGAATAAACTAACATTTTCTGTTGATCCAAATGACCTACAATCTCTAATTGTTGTAATGTTCTTAATTTGCGTCAGTTTTTCAAAAAATGCCAATTGAACTTTAACAAAGAATAAAATTATAACGATATCGTAGCATATTTGTGTTTGCGTTAAACGGGTAGAGTTAGTGAAGGACATTGTCACATACAGAATGATACATTTTGAAACATTTCAGAATTAAAATCCATAAAACAATATATATTATAGATGTCTCACAAGATATATTTTTATGGGAAAGTAGGTATGGAAAGTCCTTGGGTGTTCATAGGGCTTACGACCTATCGTACGGCTGGCTTAAGTGATCACTTTACACAATGTAACGTTCGCCATTTCCACCCATGACATCAAATTTTTCCACCATGTGTATCAAATTTTTGGAAGTTATATATATATATTCCGTATATGTGTTGAAATAATCCTTAGCGCGACCGGCATCCAAAGCTTTTTCATTCCCCTTAAATGACAGATGACACTAATGAGATTTGTTTTTTTTATGATTGGAATTTTTAGAAATATCCTTTATATGTGTAATGAGATTCTTTTGAATTATTAGCATTACACTAGAACACGCCTGAAATATGATTTAAATTTTTTTAAACTCCTTATTAGACCAGTATTTTCATTAATAAATCTCATCTCATAAATCCATACATTAGTGTTGGCACTAGAACTTTTTTATGCAACGCTTCTTTTTCTTCGGATCTCAAATTCCTACGGGCGGTAATCGCGTTCAGAGCAGCGTTCTCTTTAAAATTTAAATTTATGTAAATGTGCACAAATTATGCATTTTTTTACACTGTTACTTGATATTATTGTGTAATTAGAGTATCGTTATTGCTGCAACGAAACAAATTTTATGAACGCGCGGCGGAGATACCCATCGCCTCGTAAAATACTCCGAAGCGACGCGTCTTGTCGGGATTAATATTCGTAATTAGATATTGCCGGATTACGGGGCCGCAGGTTACCGCCGCCATCGAGAGGTTAAACGAGGCGGTTAATTCTTTTTGAAACATTTTCAGACCTTACGGTGACAATGCACAACATGTTAAACATGTCAGCCGACAATAAAATCGGGTGAGCGGAGCAAAATAAGCATTATTGACGTGGCACAGGCTGTTCGTTGTCGCGCAATTTATTTTAGGCAGGAATCTAGTTTGAAACTTAAAAAATCGAATTTGGAAAGTCGAAAAATCAAAATTGGAAGAAAATATATTTTGAAATAGTCGGAAGGCATTTTGTATGGTGCAGGCATCGCTGGATAAGCGTAAGTTAATTTTTTGTGATGTTCCCTTACAAAAACTTTGAACGCGTTTATCTCTAAACTACTCTTTTACACCGCTCGGTGCTAAAATTTCCGAAAATAGTCAACCGATTGTTATGAAAATTTAACCGAATATTCCGTACACCTGTAGCAACCGACTAGAATTATTAAAAAAAATCATTTATGCCAATTTTTTTTGGAAAAAAGCAGTGAAGCATCATTTGACCCCCTTTTGTTAATTTTATATGTTGCGACTGATTAAACTTAAAAAATTTAAAAAAATCTGTTTAAGATGACCATTTTTGAAATTTCAATAAAAGCGCAGACCCACCTACTAATCGAGGCGTTGTATTCAAATGGTGTTTTTGTATGTTAAAAATGCATAAAACACAGAATTTTTTTATGTATTTCAAGAGTGTATTTATTAAGCCTCACAAACCCTATATAAGTATCTTTATTCATAATCTCATGAAAATTTCATAAATTTAGCATGTTTTTTTGAGCGCCCAAAGTTCAAATTATTTATTTTACGCAAACTTTGGTAGGACTAACTACTTAAAAAACTGCTTTGTAACTCGTTCCACCTCAAAATACAATCTGTTAAATTCTACAAATAATCTAGACATTTTTACTGACAATTTGCTTTTATTTAAAATGAAACTCCGTAATCTCATTTATGACTATTGATCTGATACTTCTTTAATTCAATCCCATCCCCACCCCTCCCATTTTATGCATTATCATAATTTAAATCTTTGAAATATTTATTATTTATCACATATTCTTTATCATTGTTTTTTATTTAGTTTTTTTTTTTTCCAGCTTCGAGTAAACTTTACTCACGAATATTTTTTTTGATATTATATAAAAAAAAAATTAAAATTGTACTGTATGTTTCCCAAATAAAATAAAATAAAATAAAAGTAGAATCCAGTTTTAATACAACTGTTCAGATGTTTTTTTGTGACGAGCTTAATGAAAACAGCCACGAAAAATTACATGACGTGAAGCCTTCTTATTTATTTATATGTTTGGGTGAAAAACTGGTTAAGTATTACAAGAACATTTTCAAGCAGCAGAAGCTTGGATCAAAGAGATTGCTTTCCTGCTTTATATCCATAATGTAACTGACAGGATTGCCAAAGCGCTCAAGAATCAGAAGATTAATCAATAAGATAGTGTTCAGCAGAACTCCGAGGTTAAGGACCTCCTAAGACCATCGAAGGCTCTGGATTCCCTTGAAACCGACGGTGTTTATAGGCTCGACTGCCAAGAATGCGGTGTACGTGGGACAAAACGCACGATTTCAAAAAGGGTTGACGATCATAGAAGAGCGTGCAAACTCGACAATCCCGAAAAATCGGCATTGGCTGAGCGCTTTCTAGCGGGCCACCATTTTGTATTTGAGCCGAAAATCTTAGGAAAACCCAAGAGCCATCACGCGCGCCTGGTCAATATTGTATTAATCTTAAATTAAAAACCTCGTGGTATCCGTCGCTGCAGAATCAATCGAATCGACGACGGATCAGAATCCGACGCTGCAGAATCAATCGAATATCCTGGAAAACTATACACAGAAAATTCTGAACGGCCGTGATAACCTGAGAACAAATATCAATATTTTCGTTACACCCCTAATACGCAATATTAACATGTTTAATATTGCGTGTGAGGTTGGTAGTAAGTTTTGTTATGCGCGTATATTGGTAGGTATGTTACTTTTAATTTTCACTAAATTACACTTACGTTGAGTCATTGTATCACTATAGTTTCAAGGGGAGCAGTTCCTCTCATAGTTGGGTGCAATCAATAACTAAATACAGTGTGTTGTGACCCTATTCAAAAATTGTCAACTTTGGTTTGGTCATGTGGACCGTATGAGCGATGAGACGATGGTTAAGAACTCATATGAGGCAACAGAAGGCAGCAGGAACAGAGCGCGTCCGCAAAAGACCTGGCACGATGAGATAAAACAGATATTGGAGGATGGCCATGTTAAAAGCTTCAACAACCGCAGAGCGTGCACGAGGAGATGTAACGTGGTATTATCCTCTCTGCCTACCTCTGCGGTGAAACGGCTTGATGATTGGTTAGTCGCTTCTTCACGAAAATCATTCATCATTTGAAGTGGAAGCTCAAGCTGTAGTCGATAGAAAGATGGGCAAAAGCTTTGTTACTGTACATTTAAAATTATTATATTTTTTCACTGTAGTGATAGGTGTAGGATAGGATTAGTGACAGTAACAGGAAAACGGACGAGGAAAGAGTGGAACGCCGAGACAGAAAAGTATGGCGTTTTACTCGCACTGCCTATCCCGCGGGAAAATGGCAAGTGAGTCTTAACATTGCTTTGTCGTCTTCCTTCGACAGATATTTTTTGCAGCCCAAAGACTTTAAGATGACCATCGCACAATAGGACTCAAGTCACTTATCTAATAAAGGTTTGACCTATCTCCAAATTTGAGCTTAAATAACGTTATTTGGACACTTGTCATCAGGCGCAACTTGCATTCTTATTTTGATAGTTCTAATCGCGCGGCGAAAGGAGAACAGCGACACGGCGGCCTCGCCCGGAATCAAAACGATAATCAAACAGCCGTAAACCGCAACTTGGTCGGCCATCACCGCCGTAAACAATAATTAACAACACAAATCGGCCAAACTGTTCATAAAACAATATTGACCTTACACCAGACCACACGTATAATAATAACATTATAACACAGGGTCAAAACTACAGGGCGACCCGACACAGGATGCAAACATTCCAGGAAGTTGCTGCCGAATCAAAAATGTCGGGGTCACGCGGCGTCATTGAAAAATTACCCCTATCATTGCAAATGTTCCAGCAACGTAAGTCAAGAGACGGCAACTGTATTCATTTTATCGATTAACCTTTGTCTCAAACGACAGTGATCGTGAGGTTTTCATTATTAATATTTTTAAAGGGCTACTACATAATATATAATCTACAATAAAAGGGCTATTTTTACACTAATTAATTAAAAATAATAATATAAACTGAACATATTTAAGATATGTGAACAATAGAAATGAATAATATATAGAAACGATGATTAGTAGTATTAGTACACAAGCAAGCCGTAATAATTAGAGACCTTTAAAATAAAGATAATTAAACCAATATACTAGATAAATAAGATAAGAAGATAAAATAAACCAAAAAAATAAATGTAAAAGATAAAATCAAAACATATTTAAAAGGGAAATGAACAATAATCAGGATACTTTAAAACAAATAAATATATATAATCATGGGAAACAAAAGATAATAAAAAAAATTGTCCATTAAACTACAATTAATTCTATTGGTATATTTAAGTCTAAGTAATTCTTTAATTCGGGTATGCTCCTACAACGAAAAATTGATCTATGGATATATGTTCACATGGATATATGTTCACATGGATATATGTTTGCACAAGCATATTTACCATTTATACCATGTAGTTTTAACGGATTTAAGAACACGATTACATAAAGGAGCTGGGTATCACAAAAATTACTTCTTCGATTAAAATCGCTAACCCTGCATCTTGACAAATTTCGGCTGGTAATGAAACGACATACAACAACATAATAAAATGAATTAATAGAAACAAGAGCAGACCTCGCAGATTTATAGTTTCCTGTGAATACGCCCGAACATAATATAAAGTAAAAGCCTCCGCAGGCTGTGATTGCAGGTTGCGCCACCAGCGGCGGTAATCAGTGATCACTAATGCGGGTGAGGCCATTCGTCAAATTATCGACGAGGACAATAAAATATACAGAATTAACAATAATAAAAACCGTTCTCAGAAAGCGCTGCTCTGCGCCGAATTAAAGTAATGCTTTTCCATTAGCTGGGTGATGTTACGCAACTCGTGTAGAAATAGTGAGAAATCACACAAGACACGACCATTTCTGAAATATATATATTATTTTAAATAATACGCCTTCCGGCACTGGCCGCAAGAATTAGCAGATTTTGCATGCGAGTATTTTTTTTTTGCCTAATCCTATAGTGACGAAGTATTAAATTAGCCGCAATTTAAAAAAATAATAATCGTAAGAGAAAATTTTACCAGGTTTACCATTTTCTTTATCGAAATTCGATAATAACTACACAAGTTGCCGTACTATATATATATAAATATAAATGTATTTATTACATGTTTTAAAATGATAGTTTTGAAGTTTGATTGAAAAAATGCATTCAAATTTTTAAGTTGTGTCGAGGGATGTAGGATTTGTATCGTAATATACCCACCACTCTGAGCATTTAAAAACTATCACAGAAATCCTAAAAAAATAACATTAAATTATTTTTTTCTAGAAACTAAATATCTATCCATAGATATTATATATTTTTATTAATAAAAAAATGATCCAATAAACATATCCTACATATAATAAGGACCTTATATTCGTTCGCGATTGCATATGGACACTTTTACCGTATAGAGTTTGCGTGAGTACTCACCTCAAGGACGCATCACATAAAAAAATTATATTACAAAACAACTTACTGGCTAAAAAACATATTTATTATTACTTATTCACTAGATGACATGCAAAAAATGGAATTAACGTTTAAAACTATAATTGTTGGGAGTGCCAAGAAGAATCAGGTTTTTTCGCGGAGTGCATACTAGGAGTGGAAAACATTAGGTTGTGTTGTAACGGTCTAAATAGGTTTTAATATGATTGTCTAAACACATCTTTATTTGTTCTTTGAACGGTGGTAAGGTGTCTGTTTTTCTCACTTGATTAGGTAGTTTATTCCATAAATTTGGTCCAGCCACCGCGAAAGCACTGTCACCGAAATTGGTTTTGAGCGATTTACTTCAACTAACCTACTTGTATTAGATGATGATGCTGAGCGAAATGTTAGTTGTCTGTCATTCGAATGGAATGCAGAAGTCGGTAATGTATTGAGGGGCCATGCTGTGAATAACTTATATTCAATCCTCTATGGACATTTAGGCCAGTGCGCGTGCGCTATGTCTTCAAATTGTTAATGCTGCGTAAAATATAAAATAAAAACAACCAAGCACGGGGCTCTTCCGTTTCGCGTCGGACTCATTTTTTTTAACTTACGTCATCGCTACTTACGAGGCACGAAATCTCGAAAGAATAAATATTTAAAAACGAAAGAGCGACCAGCCGCCGGGGTCGAACGAAACTCATCTCCGCAGTGCTCTCTCCGCTTGTAATCTCGCGCTTATTAGCGTGACGGACAAAAAAACGGCGCCGAACGCGGGCGCATAAAAATGAAATACGGCCCGCCGCGCCGAAATTCAACGAAAGCGTCACAATAAACACTTCTAAGCGGGCGGGGAGGGGGTCGCCGGTGAAAAGGGCGATTAGTCGCGAAGCATAAAGCCATAAAGCACGCGTATTGCATAAATCGGGCCGCGGCGGCCGTAAACACGTCGCGGGGACAAAAGCGCGCGGGGAAGATGGCGCGCAAGATGGCGGCGCCGCAAGATGGCCGCGTTCCCGAAATAAGACGGCCTTTGCCGATTAATTACGGCCCGTTGCATCACGCGGTCGGCGACCCGGCCGGCTCCAGCCCCGGAGAGGCTATTTTTAGACGTGAATCTGCCCGGGGTGGTGACCATCGCCGAGGTGAGTGCGGGAACGGAACAGAACCCGGATTAATTAGTAATTAAACTAAATAACGAAACAAACAATCATTGATAACTAGACTTCCCACTTTTTCCCAACGGCAGGTGGATATGGATTGTAAAAATACACCAACCCTGGAGGTGCTGTTCTAATGGTGTGAACAGCCCACAAGACTAACGAAACTACAAACTACAAAAGCGGTGGGTACCATTCACATCATCATCATCATCATTCTTGGCACTACAACCCTTGGTGCCTAGTGTCTCGGTCTAGTGCCAGCTCTCTCCAGTTTCGAAGCTCTAAGGCAGAGATATCTTTGAGGACGTTGTCACTCCATCTTAATTTTGGCCTTCCTAAGCGCCTTCGCCCTATTGGTCTTGAGTTCAGCGGGGACTTTGATGCTTTTGATGCTCGGACATTCTCTCCACATGACCCAGCCACCGAAGTCTTCCCAGTTTTATAGATTTTGTGACGTTTGGCTCCTTAAATAGAGTATAGAGCTTCACCATTCACAGTACCTACTTTAAACAAACATGTACACATAATGAAAGTAATGCATTTTTTAAAGATAAATACAACCTCTGGCCCATACTTTTCAGCGTATATAATATATATAATATATACCCTGTGTACACACCCAAGCGATCTTTGTACCGTAGCAAAAACTTCGGAGTACATCTTGTATCTTCTTCCTTGCACTGTCCCAACTCATTGCTTAGATAGGCTGTTGAGGTCGCTTTCATCCAGGCCGTTTCTCTGTAGGATTTTGTAGCAGTTAGTCATGCAGGAGTTCTTTGGTGTTCCTCTGGATGACTGTCGATGAAGCTCCATGGACATTGCCTGCTTCACCGTGTAGTCTGGTTATCTCTGTCTTATGTGCCCATACCATCTCGGCTGTCATTCCTCGAGCTTACTGTTTATGTCTGTGACACCCAGGCTACCGCGAATGCGTGAGTCCATCTTATACAATACGTTAGGCTCGATATTAATCGTTGATAGCTAATTTTGGGCGACGTGGACGATGAGTGCAAGAATGGGACAATGATGAGGTGTTATGACAATTCTGATGGTCGAGCGACGCGCCCGCGGGTCTCGCCCGACGCGTGCGCACCCGGCGCGGAGGTGCGGAGAGGCGCCGCCGAGAAAGGCGTCGGGCGGCCGCACATACATCAGCGGGCAGGCGCCTCCCGGAATGCGGTCCGGAGCAAAAAGACCGGATGATGGATGGAGGCCGAACCGGGGTAAACGGGGAGCGCCAGTCGGGGGGCGGGGGGCGAGTTTTCATTTCGGGGGCCAGCGCTCGCGCGCCCGGCCGCATTATTGATTTCGATCACGGACACCTCTTTCGACGGCTTTTAATTTTATTTACGACACAACGTGTTGGCGTGGCTGGGCGTTCAAAAATAATAACATCGCGCGTTGATTAAATGTCAAACGCCATAAACAACTCGGCGGGGATGAAATATAAATACCGCCGATGCGAATGTTGCAACAAATTAGAAGCATTGATTTAAGGGTGAACGTAAAGAGACTAATTTATTTAAGAATTATTTCTCAAGACCCACGTCAGGCGCCATACACAGAAAATGCAGTTCCTCCGTACATTTTTCAGGTATTATCTTATACACCATATTCATTAAATAAATTGTGTAAATAAAATATTGCCACATACATCTTAGCGAGGATTTTCAACACTCTAGACATTAAGATTTTTTAAATATATATTTGTAAACTTGTGCCAATGCACAGGAATGTTCCAGAAAGAAAAAAAATATATATATAATAAAAACGAGCCAGTCATCGCTGCGCAGTTAATTTGTTTTGACCTTTAGTGAAAGCCAGGGACAAAAGGCGATAAGTGAAGCGAACCAACGGCGATCCAGTGCGCATTACATCGACCAGCGAAATAAATTACGAAAGTATCTAATGGGCGTTCGAGAAGTTTTCGATACCGATCAATGTATTGAAAATGTTGACATGTTTCTCGATAGTGATAATCAGTCCGAATTACATCATTTCGCTCCCGCTGCTACAAAAAAACTGCTCCAATTATGTTCATATTTAGTGATTTTTGTGATCTAATAGAACTAATACATGGTGCAACATTTTAATTAAAAATACAACTTTTATTTTAACTTTGAACTACATACACAGTTTTGAGTTATTTATTTCTACTATAGTTTCGAGATTAGCAGTTCATCTTTTTTTTTAAATAGAGATGCGAATACGGAGTACGTGTCGCATTAATAATAACTATTAAGTACCTGATGATGAGAAGGATTGCACTTCTCGAAACTATATAACTCCAAAAATTGTGTATGAAGTACAAAGATGAAATAAAAATTTATTTTAAATTAAAATATCGATTAGTTTAAGTATTTCATTTGTTTCCACCACCGCGTCCCGTGAAAATATTAGGTCCTTACATATGAAATTGGCGTTTTGCCGTACTGGCAAATTTGATCTCAAATATCTTCTCTTTGGTTAGGAATTCCAAATCCAAATTTATACAGCTATTTACTCATGTATTTGTGTTTTGAAAATTATAATTCATTTGTTTTTTCCTCAATTGTTTTTTTCTTTGCGTCACTCAGTTTACAAAATGAAAAACTTGAAATATCGCGTTATTTACGAGTACGAGTTCCACCGTGGCACCAGTGCTGCAGAAACGGCTCGAAGGATTAATGATGTGTATGGCGACGGTGCCGCAAAAGAAAACACAGTGCGTTTTTGGTTCCAACGTTTTCGTTCTGGAAATTTCGACCTGCAGAACAAGCCCCGTGGACGGCCGGAGACCAAAGTTGATAATGAAGAATTGAAGGCTATTGTGGAAGCGGATCCATCGCAAACCACATCCGAGTTAGCTGCAGGCTGCGGTGTTAGTGATAAAACTGTTTTAATCCACTTGAAGCAAATTGGTAAGGTGAAAAAGCTTGAAAGGTGGGTACCTCACGAATGAGTGAAGCAAATCAACAAACGCGCGTTGACTGCTGCGTTGCATTACTCAACCGGCACAATAATGAAGGGATTTTAAATCGAATCATTACCTGTGATGAAAAGTGGATCCTGTACGATAATCGGAAGTGCTCATCGCAATGGCTGAACCCTGCCGAACCAGCCAAACCATGCCCCAAGCAAAAATTGACTCCAAAAAAGTTACTTGTGAGCGTTTGGTGGACTAGTGCTGGTGTCGTTTACTACAGCTTTCTTAAATCTGGCCAGACGATTACGGCAGATGTCTATTGTCAGCAACTGCAAACCATGATGGAAAAGCTAGCTGCTAAACAACCGAGGCTGGTTAATCGCTATAGGCCACTGCTGCTTCATGATAACGCTAGACCACACACTGCACAACAGAGGCTACCAAATTAGAGGAGCTTCAATTGGAATGTCTAAGACATCCACCGTACTCTCCGGACCTTGCCCCAACAGATTACCATTTTTTTCGAAATTTGGATAACTTCTTGCAAAGGAAAAAATTCAACTCCGATGGGGCAGTCCAAACCGCCTTCAAAGATTTTATTGATTCCCGTCAGAATGTTTTTTTTAGTAAAGGGATCGATGAACTACCTATGAGATGGCAAAAGTGCATAGATAGCAATGGTACATACTTTGATTAAATAAATATATTATAATAAAAAAAAATCGGCTTTATGTTCCTCCCATACTAAACGCCAATTTCATATGTCAGGACCTAATA